>NCVS01001109.1:111371-128251 GCA_003055095.1 Goniozus legneri | reverse complement strand
TGCAGTTTAACGGGTAATAATCTTTTCAAAAATGGACTCGAGTAATATGAATGAAATTAAAGACAACCCACCGATCGAAGATTTCTCCTTCATACAGATTTACTATCCATCGTTCCTCTCTATTGTCAGTGTGTATGGTGTGTCGTTCGTCGATTTTTTTTACAAAAAAGAATCTGAGAGAAAAATTATGAAAAAATGAAAGAACTCTCTCCTTCCATTCTACCAGTTTGTGTATCCGTTATGTATACGTTATGTATAATTTAATTATGTATATTATTAGTAGTTTAACTTTTTTGTTGTCCTGTTACGAGGGCTAGCTAAATGCTACAAGTAATAGTTTTTTATCAAAAGCACATGTATACCGAGACTATTCTACATGTGTATATATAATATATGTATAATATAGTATATTGTATATAAATCGACTATTATGTTTTGTCACGCTGCTTATAACTCATTTTTATTTTGGTGCTTGTTTTTTGTTTCTTGTTTCAATCATTTTTCATTCTCTTTCAATGTATTAGGATATATATATAGGTATGTTTAATCTGTGTATGTCATGTATCTCAATCTCTCGTCACTCTTGTGTGCTAGTTTGTATGTATTCTGCATTACCCACGTGACTTATCAGTCAGTCGATTACGTTCCCTCCTAAATTTTGACACCCGGAGTATACCTCTTCGCGTTCAAAATCTTCTTCGTTTATATATTCAGTCGTGATTTTTCTCCCATTAATGGAGAACATCTTTTAAAAACTCAACTCATCGATAAAATCATTTATCTAACAGGGATACAACGTATTTAAGCTCCGTTTCGTTAAAAGTTACTCTCAACAAAAACATGATTATACATTATATATTTAAGTACGCACCTCAGAGGTGGAAAAACTTTAAAAATTTTTACTTCATAATTTTCCTTTCGATAAACCCAGAAAAACATCTACCGCCATATTTCAAAATACATAATACACAATCAGATAAATTTCATAACAAAATTTGTTCAATTTAAGAATTCAAATCCAGTTATAACTTTTCTGAATAACGGATCGCCGTTTACGTACTTCGCAACTTGGGACGATTTCAATTAATAACACCAAAATATTCGTACAACTCTCATACAAATCTCATCTAGAGTAATAATAATGACAATAATAATAGTTGCAATGATAATAACAAATATTATTATTGTTAATCATTTATGAATATTAAAAAAACAGATTCGTAATTCTCACGACCAAATAATAACCACCCACGTCATTGACGTGTTCATACCGAGAAAAGAAAATTACTTGATAAAATAAATATTTGTGTCTGTTCAAATACCCATTTTTCACAAACAAATGATTAAATATATTAATACAAACAATATGATAATACTTAATAAATATCATACAAATAATCAATTTAAAGTAATTTAAACGTACACAAATATTTATGGGTTTTCTTCTCTCGGTATAATTATCAACATCTTTCTTCTCTAGTTATCGATATTCACTCACTCACATCGTCGCGGCTGCTTCAGGCGATACCATTCTGGTAAATGCGACGAGTGAGGTCCTCGTCCTATCCATTTCTCGCTGTACCGTTTCCATTGAGCATCTTGCCGAGTTGCCGCTGGTGACGATCGTCATCGCTCGCTTCGGCGTCTCCTTCGACACCACGTTCACCTTCTTCGGCGTGTGTCTCTTCTGTAGTATCAACGCTGCTCGTTGGTGTTATTTGTTCATTATGATGATTGTTCAAGGCGATCGAATTAATACCACTCGTCATCGAATTCACGCCACTCGTTATTGAATTCATAGCGCTCGTCACAATTGGCCCGTTGGTTTTCTTTTCGGAAACTTGTGTCACGTTACTGTTGATCATCCCGCGATTAATTGGCTCTGGTGAGGCCACTGATTCCTCGCTGCTAGGTGAACCGGGTGATGAGACTATCACCTGTATAAAAATCTTGTATGAATTTCAAATTTGTTATTTCCAAATTGAGCGATCGAGAGTCTTTGGAATATACTTAATTTTTTAAATACGCGATTTTTTTAAGACTTCCGATCACATTTTGTAATCCGTTCCCTTTCCTGATTTTCAATTGTGTTCTTTTACACATCACACGATGCAGACAGTCAACAGAGATACGTGCAATTAATAGATTCAGAGAGAAATTATTACAGCTGAAAGTGCACTGAGCAAAATTATTGAATTCAGTCATATATTTGTATACGTTCAAGTAAATAATTTTTCTATATGCATAGAATCATTATATAATATGTATCTCGAGATCTGATAAGTATTCACGTAAACGTATATAAACGAATATTCGACTACTAATCCAATAATCTTCTTCATTCGATAAAAAACCGAAAGTGATGTGAACTAAAGAGGAACGTGCAATTCGATATTGATTTCAATTTCCGTTAATTTCATCTTCACTTCTCTACTCACAAACGTCGTGTTATAAGTATATCAATGGCGAAAGACAGATTGTATATATTCATATTCCGTAAACGGAATGATGCGATCGAAAACGCAACGCAAGATCTTCGAATAAGCCCACTGTGAAAGCACATATTGATGATATGAAGAAAAAAATCAAACGTTCTCATGCATGTGGTGTATAACGTAAAGAATAAAAAAGTAGAGAACAATGACCGAGGCTGAATAGTTGGATATACACGTGAACTGGTGAGAAAAACGATAATGACGAGTAATACCTGTGCAAGAAGCGGCGTCTCTGTGCTGTTAGCGGTTCGGTAGAGCTGGCAATTTGCGCTTGCTCTGAAGAATATTGTGCCCAAAAGAAAAAAGATAAAAGAGAACGTAAATCATCACTATAATGGAGTGATAACGAGAAAAATAAACGGATAGATAGATAAAAAATACAAGAAATGCCATATTCGTCATGTCGTGATATCGTTCGGTACACCCAGAAAAGTCTTAGCAGAAAAATGACATCAAACATGCACTTTAAGATGAAACTCGTGATTATCCGAATGATGATACGAATTGTAATGTAATGAATAACAAAATTGTTCTTTTCTATGGTTGATATGAATGAATGACTTATACGAACAATGCGTTACTTAGTGTATAACTGAATAAGAAAATGATGTATATGAAAATATATCTCAAATTAATTGATTTTTTCATTGTGAGATAAAATGCTTTTCGCAGCGTATGTCATATGGAATACAAGTGAATTGACACACGCATGGCCGAATTCTTATCGAACCGTCAAAGAACACGTCGTTTGCGAAGCAAAAGAGGCAAGGAAATAAATTCTCTTCTTCTCTTGATCAAATTCGGCTGCCATGCTCATTTTCAACAGCGTTTTGAATATGCATAAAATATGTGGAAAAGAAGCGATCAATTCGATAAAATTTGTGTATAAAAAGTTTCTGAATTTTGCCCTTTTCAACAGTCAGAGAAATCGTCTTCTTTCGATTCTATGACGGGACATCGATTATCAAACTCGTTGTAGCTTAGCGAACCCACCTGCCGCGGTTTGACCGGTGGCGGTGGACGAATGGATGGAGCGAGGACTCCTGCCGCCATAGTTTGTTGCTGGGGCTGTTGATGAAGTGAGGGTTGCTGCTGCCAGGGCAGACCTTGCCGTCCCAATGTTACCTGTCCCGGATGATGCTGCTGCATTTGCTGCTGCACAGATTGCTGAACCTGCTGCTGCATTTGCTGCTGCTGATATTGCTGATTGCTGTTGAGCTCGATTGCTGGCGTAACTCGAGGAAGTGCCGAACCGACTGAAGAAGTCTTCCGAACTGTCTGTGAAACCATTTGCTGATTACTGGGCTCTAATTGGTGAATCTGACATTAGGAATGATAGCATTACCTGACTTTACTGGCCAGATTTCTAGGAGATACTTAAGCACAGCAATAGGTTGCTGGAAGTCTAGAGGTGGTCCTGTTTCTTCCGAATGGAGCATTAATACTGGTCCGAAGCATACAGCTAAACTGGCCGGCGACATTTTGTTACATTGCGATACTACCATTGCCAAGTGATCCAGTAAATATATCAGTGTACACTGTTTTATAATTAATTGCAATGTTAGTATTGTTATTTCAGAATAATATAATGATAACGATAGAAAATAGTATAAAATAGTAGTTACCCTGTTGACTTTCGGTAAACAGTCTAATATACTGAACATGAGTTTAGCGTTGCCTTGAGGATCGTCGGGTAAGCAAACAGCCAGTGCATCGACCATCATTTGATAGAGGCACTTCGTGAAGAGCGGTTCCGGAAGTTCCCGCAGATAGTCTTTCAGTACACCTGAACAAATATAATGAGTATTTGTGACGTATTCTCTATACCGAAACTTTTTCATTCATTTAAATCGTACCTGTAATAACATTTATGTCGGGTACATTATCGGGTGAAAGATTGACGGATCGTGCATTTCGTTCAAACGCTTCTCTCAATATCCTCTTTTTAGTAGCCGAACCACATAGTCTGTATAGACCTGTTATAAAATTCAAATTAGATTTATGTTTTTTGTTTGAATAAGGACTTATAGCATTCTCTTACCGATGATATCGAGTCCTCTTCGTTCGACTTCTTCTACGCAACGCCATACTATAATAGGTACGTTCGGCGCTCCGCTCATTGCTAACGCCGTCGATACCCCACCAGGAACCCCTCCAGTCTTACTTTCTCTACTTACCTAATTGAGAAAATGAAAAGTTTAATTGGATATATTTTTAATCTAGTTTGATGGGGATTTAAAGAACTATAGAAAACTTACCACTGTGTCTAAGTCGACTCCGAAGAGAGGTGCAACTCGCGTTGCGAGTGATATAACGGGTAAACCTCTGCGTCGGAAGGTCTGCTGTGCGTCTGTGTAACGCAGTCTTAGATAAATCGTACCACGAGGTTCGACCTTGACGGCGAGCTGATGTACGGGCGACTCTTTCAGTAACGTCGCCAGATGCACCGAGCCCTTGTAACATAATTTGTGCCTATATTGTGGATCCCAGGAGTAAACAAGCAGATCCAGCTGCCGATTGCCCACAAGATCCAGCTCGAACGTTTCATCCCAGTCGAACATCAAATCGCCGGTTCTCACCACTGTGCGAGCTTTGTGTACTCGGTCACATTCCAGCACGCAATACAAATCCCTCAAGCCGCAGCTCGCTATGATAAAAAATATTATATAATCTATATTAACGAAACTTGTCAACGTTTTAAATATATCTATTAACGTATCTACTTTTAGCAAGAATTATTTTTTTATTTTCGATAAATTATTAATCTATAGTGCTCAAAGCATAAAACTACTAATAGTGCAAATTGTGCCATACCTAAATTGGGCTGACCTGAAGGAGTAGATGGCGTAGTGGCAGCTGACGAGGTTGTAGTCGAACGGAGACCACGACCTGCTAAGAGGTGCACCCAGAGTAGACCACTGACTCCACTCGCTAGATCACCACTACTGGCGTCACCGATCGAGCTTAAAAGAGAACTGGTCGAACTCGGAGTGCCCACTGTTGAAGGTTTCTCTATTTTATATTTAAGGAACTCTGCAAACATGATAAAAATAATTGTTTTAATTTTTAACAATTATCGTTCGTAATAATCAATCATTTTCATCTAATTATTGTACTCACCTGCAGGATTAATATCTAGCAGTCTTTGATCCTGAGTTCTAGTAGGCGTCGGGGTTGGTATACTCCGAGTAGATTCTAAATCAAGTAGATTTCTAATCCGCCTAACCGATGTCGCTCTTTGATTAACCGAATTCGTCAGGACTGATTTTTGCCCGACAAGGGCGCTTCGCGCACTAGATGCTGCCGATGTTGGTCTTGGATTCATCGAACCACGATGCGCTGTCGAACTTATGGCGGTTGAAGCTCTTAAGTTCGCTAGATTTACTTGCTGCGTAGAGGCCGATCTCTGTGATAACCTATCCAATGTGCTCGAAAGAGGTCTGTAACCTCCGTAACTGCCATAATCCCCCTTAAGAAAACACAATTTATTAATATCAATTAATATATTATTACATATGAAAATAATTGAGGAAATTGCAATCTTTTCATTACAGAACTATTCAATTGGAAAAAATCTCACTTGATTAACTGCCGCGTGAATATTCTCGGCGCTATATGTATAACGCGGTGGTCTGTTCGTGGTAGCTCTTATCTGTTCATACAGAGCACTGGTACTCGGCGTTCGACTCAACCAGGCTCTATACTCGTCCGATGTAAATACGCTCGGCGACGATGGAATTCTGCCTCTATCTCGCCTGATAGAAGGTAGTTCAGGAGCCGACAGGGCACCGTCGCTGTCCTCTTGATCGATCAATCCTGACGCAACGGTACTCAGACCCGTTCTCAAACCCGGTTGCTGAGGTAGCGTTCTACCACTCCGGGGCAATGAATTTGACCTTAATCCTAAAAATATATTTGATATATAAATTTTGAAATAGAACGAGTCATTGACTTCATTGTCGACTTTTTATTCAAATATTATTTACAGTGGATAATTTAATCTGAGATTTAACGAAGAAAAAGAAAAATTAGATAAGAAATGTATCAAACTCACCCGAGGAACTCTGACCGATCTGTGACCGTGATAATGTCGCGAGGTGCGAAACGGCGCTACTTTGAGACGGATTGTTCATATTGTGCCTGTAGTAATAGTATGCTGATTTGGGGGAACTCGAGCAAGTGGCTTCGGTGTCGGATGCGTAATCCAGCGATGGTCGATGCCGTCTTGTTAACGTACCGAACTGACCTTGTCTCTGAGCAGAAGATGATGTGTCGCCTTGTGCACCGTACCGCGTATTATATCTCAACGCGGATGAACCTGATAATAATTGGGCTTTAATAAATAAAGAAAAAACGTCAAAAAATCTCGTAAAACGAATTTCTTACCAGATTTGAGACTAGATCTAAGAAGTGTGTGTCTCGCCGGTGTGGTGATACTCGTGTAATCCACTCGCGGTAAGTGCTGATCCGATCCACTTCGTGGCATGATTCTACCACCCACTGTGTGCTGCCCGAATCCATAATGAGACGATTGACTTTGGCCAGTGAGTCGACTACCAACCGATTGCATGCCAGCTCCAGTTGACATTCTTCTTGCACCGTTCGATGGCATCACGGGTCCGGTATAGAACGAGTGTACCTGATTTCATATTCTCATTAGTATTATTGAATGACAATAAAAAATCTATTTCTCAAGTTCAGTTCAAATTCCCAGCTAATCGCCATTTGTTAAATGGGACGTTTAGGAATTCGAAGGAACCGCACATGTTCAATTCGCGATCGAAAATTCGTAGCATTCAAATTGGCGTGAGACACAGAATTTTATACGTATGTACCTATACATGCAGACACAAAGTGCTTTTATTTCTGTAGCAATTGAATTTATTATTCTTTTACCCTTGTATTCTTCCATCCGATAGAAACAACGAATAGAGTATGACAAGCTTATTTCGTTAGTACTCGCGTGATTCCGCGAAATCCATTTTTATATTCGCAATACGGTATACCATTTTATAAATATATATACTATATGTGAGCATTCTGCGAACCAATCGAAATGCCGCGAGCCTTGCGATCACGGAGGGTCGTAAAATTATGTAGCAGTCAGAGTAGCGTACAAGGATAGAAATCGAAATAGCGAATGAGAGAGAGAGAGAGAGAGAGAGGGGGGGGGCAAGAAAGAACGAGAAGAGGTAGAAAAGAGACAGAAGAAGTATAGCGGATGCACATAGCAAGCTTTCGGAGCGGCAAAAACAAGAAGAAAAGGAGGAAAGTCGGGTTTTACACCACCGGAGTCGCGGCACGGACACGCAACGGTATACGTACACATACACACACACACACACATACACACACACATTCTGTGTACTCTACGGAAATGTTTTATGCACGTATTGGGACTTCAACTGCAGTTGACTTTTCTTCGGATTCCGTTATTTTTTTCATGATGAGTCTGATTCTAGTTTTTCCCTTTTCGGTGATTTTGATATTTTACGTGTCGCGTACCAGTTACCGCTAGCAAAGCGTTTCATACAACTTCGTACACAAATTCTAAATACCAAAAAAGAGACAGAAATAGATAGATAGATAGAGAAAGTGAGAGAGAGAGAGAGAGAGAGAGAAAGAAAGAGAGAGATAGAAAGAAAGAGAGTTGTGTTGTCTTTACCTTCGTAAAATCCTGGTCAATTTTAATGTAGCATTCATTTATAGAACCGATTAGTCATGTAGAAAAAGAATAAGACGAACAACGATTTACAAACACGCGAATACCGTTTTGACACTCCGTGTCGTTCGAGATTGAAATTCGCAAAAATTGCCCTCGACTACCACTAATTTTTTCGATTTTTCCGATTTTTCTCTCTATTCATGTTTTTCTTTCCTTCGTATCGATAAGTCCGAAGGACTCGGAGGTCGTAAAGTTGAGCGAAAACAAACACCATGAATTCTGTCGGGAGTGTCTCGAGAATATATATAGTATACAACACACACGCCATATGTCCATGTAGTGCCATAAGATATATTTTCACCACTTTCAGCTACTGACTGTTTTGTGTAGCAGAATTGTAAAAAAGACTAGTATGTACGAAATAGTAAAAAAAGGACAAGAACAAGTATCAAAAATCGGTGCATAAATAGGTGAATATGAAAGGGTGCTCGATTCACATCGTCTAGAACATCTATTTATCGGCGAATATTAAAAAATGAGAACGGTCATTCGAAGAATCAAAATCGATCCTAATAAAGACTACGATCGATTTGGAAACTTGTATACGGTAAACAAAATAATTTCGAAGAGACTGAATATTTATTATACGATGTCGAGTATTTGGTAGAATTTCAAAACAATCCATGTTTAATAAAACATTGAATGGAAAATAAACCCAAATGAATTTTAGAAATATTCATACGTATACGCGAAAATATTCAGCTGGATCGAAAGATTTTTATTCCCCGTATAGTACGATCTAGAATTACCAATGAGAAAGTGAATTTCTTCAAACAACAGCTTACTTTTTCGGCAAGGCTTTCGAGAGTCTTCGGATAGCCACGTTCGTAAGGTTGGAAGTGTTGGGTCGAGGATGGTTTTGGCTGATGAGTGATCACTGGCGGGGGCGGTGGTTGATACGACCAGTGACCTTCTGGCCGAGAGTTGTAGTAGAGATCACCATTACTCGAACCGAGATCTTGAGTGGAACCCAAACCTGTCAATCCGAGCCGCGAACGAGATGACATCATTTCTCTTTCGGTTTGCCTCCTTCTTTGAGTGTCCCTACTGAAAAATAAATTGTAAAATTCATATGCTTAGACTGAACTATTTCGCTAGAGTAATTGTTAATTTCAAGAGCGATCAAATAAATTCATAACATTATCTTAATTTATTCACTATTGTGATATTCATTTTACTTTGAAAATAAACGAATTCTCAAAAAGGAAGTTTGTTCGGCGTTGTTCTACAATATTAATCGAGAATTAAAAAAGATGGTAAGAAAATTGTCTATCTTCTTTCATCCCATTCGACCCAGTTTTTTCCTTAGTCAGTAGAGCCGACTACACCAGGCAACAGCATCGCGCAACGCTACCGAATTTACTCCTTACGCGTGGACTTAATCCTCCCTGTTCGTGTGAATAATGCAAGAAGCACTCGAACGGAAAATGCGCGAGAGGAAGGAAGAGAGAAGAGAGAAGATAGGAACTCTATGCTCTTCTGTCCATTACGCAAATACAAAAATCTTCGTTGAACAAGATATTGAAGGTCGGAAGGCAAAAAAACGTGAATAGAAATGGGTAAATGAGTCGAAATTTTATCGAGGCCGATGTTCTTACCCGACGTGATTGCTAGTGGCGTGGTCGCTCTCGTCCTCGTTGAGCTCGCGTTTGATGACGACGACCGGCGGAGCCTTCGGTTCTGTCTGGCGAGCATGCGAGACCGGCTGATGGGGACCATGCCGCGTTACGAGCACGAGCCTCCTGGGTATCGACATGATTATAACCACGTCGTCGAGGCTCATGTGCGTCACATCCACAAGATTTACGGCCACTATCTCGTCGCCCACCTGTGCGTAAAAAGAAAGACAATATAATAAGAACTAATGTTAATAAACTTTCAAGTAAAAGGTAATTAGGAATAACTTTTTCATATCTACATTTTTTTAATTTGATCTCATGTCTATTGAATTTGAATTTTTTTTTAATGAATATTTTGTGAAATTAAATATATGTATATTCATATAAGAATCGAAAAGTTTATCAAATTAATGCAGTAGTGTAGTTGATTGGAAAACCTATATGATGGATTTCGAAAAAGTCTCACCTTCAGACAACCGCTGTTGTAAACGGCGGTCTCCAATGCTATTCTCGAAATGAAGACTCCATCGTTCCTGTCGACACCATTACCTTCGCGTATGTACAAACCCAGTGTTTGTCCTGGCCTCTTAATTATCTCCACAAAATGAATAGGATGCTTTGGGTCCTGAGATTCAGATAAATAGGGCGAATTAATATTAATTAACAACACTCTTGAATTTTTTTAAAAGCAGAATAATAAAATTCACACGATATTGTACGTAACATTTTAATTATTATAGAATCACTCATATAATTAATTAAGCAACAGTATACAAATTTATTTTCAAAAACTTCGAAAAATATCGAGTCAGCGAAATGTATAAAGCGTATTGATTTTTAGTAGCCAATGATATTTTTGACGATCCGGGGTTGATTTTAAATTTATAAGGGTAAAAAAGAAAATGTCAAGGTTGGATCGGTATAGAGTTGGAAAAATACATCGTAACGTAGCGAAGCAACTGACGAATCAATTATTCCCACGTTCCGCTTCAATCGAATGAATCAAAGAGAACTTTAATTGATTTTGTACGCGCGAATCGGCTGCTGATGTCATAATTATAGCCATGTCTTTTCTGTATTGAGTGTAAATATGAAAAGAATGCGGGAAAAATTAATTTCGCATTTACTTATTGAAGGATCGTTAGCGTGATGTGTATCATGTAAGCCCCCCACTTCTGAAAAATGGAAATTTTAATAATTGTATTGAATTGTACTCTATGTGTACTATATGTATTATATGATGCCCAGAGTATTGTATAATAATATGAATTACAATTTGAGCATAAATTCATCAACATTTTAGATTATTCTGAAATTCACCTGCATGGCGACGAACTTTTTCGCCGTTTCGGAGGCTTGCCGTCCCATCTGACGCGGCTCGATGACACGCACCACCATTTCGCCTCTACGCTCGACCGCCTCGAGCGCCGCTGCCGTTGCGGCGTCATGATCGTTCTCTACGGTCTCGATCTGCTTGAAGATCTCTGTGCTGATGCCGCTCACCTAAAACGTCCAATATACGTTTACAACCATTGCTATTCTCGTTTTTGAGTTTGCTGTCGTGATTATTTTATTTAGTCGATTTCGTAAAAATAAAAATTTCGTAATTCGATTATTTTGACAAATATCTACTTTCGATTGCGTAAAAATCTCTATAGGAATAAAATTAATCTCAGCATGGATACTAAAAGTATGATCGATGGAGCTAAGTCGTTTTGAAGTAGAGGGCTAGATCGAACGAGAACGCTACAGGTACGCCGAGCGCGTCGCTGCCGAAATTCGTCCCAGGTCGTGGAGGCGAACGTGCGAATTGAGTTAAAATGGAATCCCGGCTCTTGTGGTTTACCTTCCTGAAGTCTCCTTGAATGACCATCGGGGGTGGTTCCTTGGGACGCAACTGGTTGGCTGGAGCTTGCCTCCCAGGACTTGCGCTTATGTCTGTCACTTCCCCCCGGCCCTCCTACGATGAAAAAAAAACGAGTACAATTATTTAACTCGAATGGTATTTATACATTTTTACATAAAAATTTCTGTTACAGCTAGATTAACAGTTTGCCCATAGCGCACTCAGTTTATTTCACATTGTGTCATTCTAAAATTCATATAAGTATATTTCTGACTCTCCTGTACGCTGCATTCATATTTATCGCTGCAGTATGGAAATTTGAAAATTCATTCATGGTCTGGCGTTACATCTTGTCTAACGCAGAATCCTCTCCGATAGATTCATCGGCAACGCGGATTAATTCCCATTAGCCCTGTACACACTGCGCTGGTACTGCAGCGACTTTACAACGCAGTTAACTCACGTGCCTGTCGGCACGAACGGCGGTTTTACAACCGGCATAGCAAAGCTCGAAAGTCGTCATCCACTAGAGCGAAAGAGAGCAAGAGATAGACAAAGGAAAAGAGGGAAAGAGAGACAAGATAAGCGAAATACACGTGGGATAACTCGCACGTACGAATTTATCGCTTTTTAACATTATCCGAGAGGAGAGAAACGAGAGGGGATACTGATATTACACTAGCCAAAATTGTTCAACTTTAACTGCCCAATTCAACGTTAACTCGCGTGCGAATCGCGTCAAACTATACCATCGGCGATAATTTCGACGCAATCAAATCCGTCTTATTATCTTTCTAATTAATGGTTAATTGTCATGAAAGAGCGAGCCAATGACCCACTAACATTTATCATTTTTGTGTTCTTTACCATTCGATACACGTTTGCGAGAAATACAAAATAAATCGATACCTCTTATTGTCTCATGACATCCGGAATCATTCAATGCGCGTACAAGATATTTTTCCTTTTCATCGACTCGCTTCTCGTTAAGGTGTTCCACTCGAACGACCAACCCGATAAAATATTACTGGTAACTTGGTTCTATAGATTGACGTACATACAAAGATATTCCAATCGATATATACATATGTACGGCTCGAACGCTGTGGAAACCCGGATTGCGATTCACGTGGAAATAAAAAAATTCCGTTTCGTGGCCACGCGTCAACAAGTTACGATCGGCACGCAAATCGCGCAACGAGTTTGTTTATATTTCAAATTCCATCATTTTCGTAGTTATGAGGAATTGCTTTTTTAAATAAAAAGGAAGTGGTTAATTGCGATTTTGTTTGCCGAACTGATTTAACTCGGTTAATGGAATAGTCCAATCGAACTAATTTTACCGGTATGACGAACTTTCGCGTAATAAAATGAAGCGTTAAATTATGGGGCAATGTATGTTTAATAAATTAATGCGATAATTAATTGGCGCAAATAGCAATTATTGGAATTTATTGATAGTCTCTATAAGGTACATCAATTTTTTGAATCGATTATCGAAAGCGATGGAAATTCATATTGATAACACTTAAACGAATTTACCTGAACAATTGAAAGTAAAATAAATGAAAATTCATGTCAACGAAAGATATGAGGTCAGGGAAATTTTAAGTTATACCTCAACCAGACATCCAGTTTCGCTTTTTCTCTCTATTCCACAAAAAAAAACCACGAATCCTGAGCCGCGCGCGAATTCCTGCCCCGCGATATGGTCGCGAGCGCGCGTGCCAAGGGTCACGAAAGGTCATTTCGCGTTAGAGGGGCCGCGCGCGCGAAAGTGACGAAACGAAAAATACTCGTTATCCGCGCGCGTGCGCGTCCTCCACCTTCCTCCTCCCTCGACTCCCGGAACCGGGTTAATTAAAATTCTTTTTGGCCCCTTTTTTTGTCTTTGTACCGGTTGTTAGAGAAGAGACCCAAATTCGCAGTAGTAATTCCCGACATTAAGCCGACCATAAAATTCGGGATTTCACGGGACGAATTCGCCAGATTTTCTAGGATCGTATTTCATTCTGGTTCATCGGGATGGGTTCCGGAAAGTGACAACTTGAGAGCCTCGCGAGTACTCGATCCCACGCGTACACGCACGCACACATAACGGGCACACGTAATAGCGTGAACGCACCCCGAAGCATGTGAGGAAGAAGAGCCACGCGGTGGATCCGCATATCCTCTCGCACACCGACGTGGAAGACATCCAACACGGTCTTGGGTGTAACGGAACCCTCGCTTATTCCACCTGTGAAACGTCGTCTCCCTGGAGCTGGGGAACTCGCGCGAGCTCACACAAGCACGGCGACAACGGCAACGATGACGACGGCGACCCTCACTCGGTCCCGCCGTGGGATTTGCGTGGCCGTTTCATCCTCGCTCGCTACATACACTTCACTTCTTTCACCCCCTCACTTTACGGAATCATCCATGTAAATCCTTGCGAGGAGAGAAAAATAGGAAGAGGGTAGATGTCGGGCGAGGAAAGGAGGAAGAGAGAGAGAGAGAGGGAGAACAGTTTGCACTGGGTGAAGGGTCGCTTTCACTGGCCACCTTCAACCTTTTGTAGCACTGACACACACTCGTTGCAGGCTTCGAACCCTCGTATTGTGTGAGAGAGGAGGAAAAAATACGTTTACGCTTATATATTAGGCGTGAATAGAGGGTTAGCGAGATAGAGAGCGAGAGAGAGAAGAGAGAAACCGGGAACTCTCCATCCTCGGACGTATCCTCGCCTCTCTAACCCATGCTGTCTAATATGGCGGGAAGAGAGAGAGAGAAAGAGGGAGAGGGAGTACAGGAGAAGAGAGAGAGAGAGAGCTCGCCGTACGCGATCACGAGAGCGCCTGCGTGCAGAACTCACCCCTCTCCTCTCTCTCCTCTACTCCTACCCCTCTAGCCGAGCGAGATCGCGTGTGAGTGAGTATCGACCCGCCGTGACGTCACTGCAAGTGCGAGAGAGAAGGATTTCGTCCCCACTCTATCCAACTCTCTCCCCCCCCCTCTCTCTCTCATATATACATACACACATACGTACACGTAGACTCCGCTTTCGGCATCGTTTTTAACGGTCATCCTCTCATTCTAAACCCTCCTATCTCGCTTCAGTTTCTTCTCTCCTATGTCGCTCTAGTAACACAACGATGAGAGTGGCTCACTCCTCGTCTCTCCTAGTTCTACGGTCTACCCAGTATCAGTTTGTCGCGAGCGCATAAGCGCAAAAATATAAGGACTCATTGCTGCTTCTGTTTCGCACAAATCCTTGCTTCCTCATTTTTTTTACCTCTGTCTTCGATTTTCCGCTCCTCTCCCTCTCTCTCTCTCCCTCCCTCTCTCTCTTTCTCTTTCGGAGACGATTCTTCTTCCGTTTCCGAATTAACGGGAAAGCGTATTCGCGACTAGGGTAATAACCAGCGAAACGTAGATCGGCGGCAAAAAGTTTTCGCTCAGCACCGTTAATGGTATTAGAGGACTGTAAAGTTTGCGACATAATTCAGGGGAGAGGGCGAGGTTGGAGGGGGAGTCAGAGAACGAGAGATGTAAAAATAACAGAAGCGGCCACGGTAATCGTAAACGCGGTAGAAAAGGGAAGGGGGGGGGGGGATATTAATTCCGATAACGGCGAAAGAGAGAAGAAGTACTAGCGTTAATGGTGGTTGCGGCCGACTTGGCTCGTGCGTGCATGCGTGCGTATTACGTATATGTATAAAACCCACTCCCTCTTGCTTCTGTTATTATTCAGCCGCGGTTTATACTCGCCTAATACCGTTAATCTCGCGCATTCACGCTCCCGCGGCTCCCCTCAGCCCGGTTTTGGCTGTGTGTTTACGGTTTGCGTATACGCCGCATCACAATCGCCAGGAAAATCCTCTGCCCGAGCTATCCTACCGATTAGAAATTTATATCGTATCCTGGTTAGATTTCGAAAGGTAAGCTAGGATCGCTTGTGCAATTTTTATAATTAATCGGTGCATCAACAATATTCGATTTGAATAATATAGATTCGATCCTTTCTTATTTGGGAACGTTTGGACTTAGACCTTAATTCTGTTTTCAGTCTCGCCCAGATTTGAATGTTAGACAAAATTTTGAATTTCGATCAAATGGAAATTACTTAATGGATATAAATGATTTATCGTCTTGATGAACTTTTACCGCTACGAATATTCTTTTCCAAATTACCTTTATTAATCGAGAACCCTACGTTATTAACCGTAAATTTCATTCGATTTTTTGTCTTCCACTCACTCCGGATTTTACTATCGAGTAAACGGCTATAAAGATCGCTGGGTCACCGAATAAGGTCGACCGTATGAATAATCGACTGCTATTCTATTTTTCCCCTCTTCTGCTCCAGGATTCTATTCGCCATCCCGAGTAAACCGAAATAAACGTTCGCGTTGATCGATAACGATGAATTTCCGTAACGATTTTTTCCACAAATGAAAAAAAAGAGCACGTGGTTAATAGCGAAAGGGTGGAACGGATATCGGTTAATTTCGAGTCGCGATTACACGATAGATGCGAAAAAAGTGAAAGGGAGAGAAATCGGCGAAAGCGAGAGAGGTTGCGGTTAACGAAGCGGAAAATGTTTCGCAGCCAATGGTTTTAGGGGCGAGGAGATAAAGGGTTGAAGTGCCATTATGGCGGCGCATCTGACGCGCGATAGATCCGCGAAAATTTATCCCGCTGGGGGTTCCTAGTCCGAATTACCGGATTCTCTTTCAATTTGCGACGTCTTATATACCGTCGCTTCAACGTCAAATTATCGACTATCGTCGTTAAAATCCCGCAGGAGTCGGCCAATCACTGGAATTCCAGATTCCATTCGCCAGCGTTCGAAAAAAAACGAGAGATAAATATATAGAAAGGGTTAAAAAATTCTTCGTAAATGATTTTACACCATGATCGATGTGGTCGAACGACACGGCTCGTAAATATATAACATATATATTCATTTCACTGGCTAGGAAATATTTTTTTCTGATATATAAATCCTATTTTTACAGGACACGGTGATCGATGAGATTAAATTAGAATTCAAAGTCGTAAATATTTTCCACGACGAGCACATCGTATGGACGACGGAGTGGGAGAGACTTCGAGCTCGGTGGAGAAATATTATTTCGCGCGCGATAAATCGAGTATTCGAACTCTCCACGATGAATCGACGGAGGGGGTTTGCCGGATTCATTTAGAGAGAT
>NCVS01001109.1:97547-111341 GCA_003055095.1 Goniozus legneri | reverse complement strand
TTGGTGTCGCGCGCCTGGCCGTAGTACGCTGGTAGGTAGTACAAGCGTAGTAGTGATTAGCGAAACGATTCGCGGCACGGACAGTATCGTCGTCACAGGGACGTGGTGTAAGAGATTAAGCGCCATAAAAGAAGACTAATAGATGAATTTGCATATACAACGAACTATTGTCTATTCTTTTGATAACTCTCGCTTGTTTCTCGACGCATTTTTCTTAATCCAGATACATATCTAGGTTTATGAATTTTCTCCTCTATTTGTACTCGTATTGTGCAAATACAGCTCGAGTCGATAAGTTTTTAACGTTACTGTACATTAGAGATCTGGGCGGTGGTTTCGGAATGGACAGACGAGAGGAGAGGGGAGAGTAGGGGAGGGAGATGGAGGCTGAACGAGACGAATGAAGACGGAGAATCGCGATGGAGGACGATAAGGGTAGGGGAGAGGCGAGGGTGAGAGTGGGAGATGGGTCTGGCCGGATCCTGCAATACGATTTTCGCTCAATGCGCCTGCGTTTACGACGGGCTGAAGTACGATGTTACATATATACGTACCGTATAGTTATACTACGCATAGTAGTGTACGGAATTTCATACGTCACGTAGTACGTTTGTACACACACTGCGTGCGGTGAAGCAATGAGGAGAGGGAGGTATATGAATTCTACCGAGTAATACGGACTTTCCTTGTAAATGACTGGATACAAAAAAAAAAAAAATATCGAATGTAATAAAAATACCAAAACGAAACGGTATCGGGAGAACATGAGATAACGCGGTTTTCCATTTCTCTTATTCGGTTCTCTTTCTTCCTTTTCCCATGGAATATAACTCGTATGCGCGCGCAACTTTCGCACGCTACAAATCTCCCGCTTTATCAAATTATACGCTTTAAAGCACGACGACCACCGCCGCGAGCGTGTATATTGTAATTTCGGGATTAATTCGCGCAACGTGTACGATACTTTTTCCCTCTTGCTCTCTCTTTTTCCCTTCTCCTTTCACCGTCCTAGTACGACGAGAAATTTATCGAGCCGTGGCAAATCACGAGCACTTGCACAGTCGCTGTGCGTTTGACTAAAATTCACGCGTGACCGTGCGTGCGATTCACGATTTCTTTCTACGTTCGTGCGTCAAATGGACGTAATAGGTGTATTCGAAATTACAGTCAAACCTGAATAAGCAATAAAATTCGATGAATGGTAAACATTGTCAGGAAATATAGCGGGAAACCTCTGCAAGTGAGCTAACCCTAATTACTCGTGAAAACGCAAAATTTCATTGATAGAATAGAATGTAAAATAAAACTTACACGTCGACCAAAGAAAGTAAGAGAATCGAAAAATCTTGTTTTGCGTCTGTACATGTACGAAAGATCGCAAAGAGAGGAAGGGAAAGATGAAGAAGAGAAACATCGCATAAGGACTTTTGACTTGGAGGACGAAATCGAATCGGTCACTCGGAAGATATCGACGGGAATCGGATACGTTTTTCCGAAGCTTTGTAGCGAGCTAGAAAGAGAGAGCGATATCGGCCGCTTATTGGGTATCCTGCGCATCCGTGCGCGAGAACACGTATTCTCCTATATCGAAATGGCACCTACATTGTGTATATACACGGACAGGAGTGCGCGCACACTCTCGCGCGCGCGATGTCTTTCCCCGTTCGGCGTTTCGCGCGCCGATCGATAAATCCTACTCGCGATCGTACACAGTAGCTTCCCTCGTGCCCGCGTCCCAGCCCGTGTATGCGAGCAATGCATTAAAACACGGATTACTTCATCCCCACTTTTTACGCTCCCCTTCGTGACCCAATTTTTTGACGTGCCCTATATATCGTCGGTATCGGAAAGTTTCGAGGCGTCCGCGCCACGGGAGAGATAAGTGAACTTTTGTTGCGCCTTCCACCTTGTCGTCGATGAGGGGGAGTGAGAATTGCACGCGAACACGACATGTGCCCTCTCGAGATATTCGTCTTCTTTTCTCTCTAGCTTCTATTCTACCGTCTCTTTTTTCTTCCTCTATGGAGCATATTACACGAGCACTAAAAATGAAAATTTAATCGATCCGCTAGTCGAGTCGAATCTTCTAATTCCTCAATTAAAATACGAGCTAAATGGGTCGTTCGACTGAAAAAGTGATTACGTTCTTTGGGATTCGTTAATACAAGATTTATGGAAGAACACTTCGAGCGCTTTCGATTATTCTCAAGCGGATTATATAATTGTCATCTTATATTCTATATAAATTTCTTCATGGATTCTTATTCGCGTTGCAACGAAAGGGTACGAAGAGCCACGTCGAGTTTCGATGTACCGAGGAATCCCTGTGAACGTTTACGATCGCAGAAATTTTTAATAACGGAAAATCCCGACAACCACCGCTCGTACTGGTGTGTCGCAGTGTTAGCGCTAAGAGAATTTCTCACCGTATTTCCACGGTCCCTTTGCATTCTCCGCGTCCGTTCTAGCTATTCCAATACAAATAAACTGCTGGACGAGAAAGGTGAGTCGAGGAAGATTAACCGGGAAGAAAAACGAGAAGAATCTCGAAATGGAACATCGAGCTTGCTTGAACGTGAATGACGCATAACTCGGAACGTTACTGGAATAACGTGGAATAGAAATTTTCGATGATGAATCAAAGACGAGTGGATATAACTACATTCGCCGAGACTGTTCGAGCGTCCCGGTCAGAGGTCATAGGACTACGTCAGCGTGCTAGGAATCGATTGATGGGCCGGGAGCCGTATAACCCGATTGCGCGTTACGGCGCCACGATCTCGAATGGTCCTGTGTTAACTGTCAAACGCGATCGAAAATCACTCACCGATTATCATTCTATACATTCGTCTAAATGCATCGAATACAATATTCGACTTTCTTCCGAGACTTACAGTTTACCGATAAATCATACGTATATAAATATACACATACATGTGCGATGCGCGAATAAATTTCATTTTCTCTTCTTAGAGACAATTTTTCTCTTTTTTATAATTCCGTTTCATAACTTTAGAAATACAAAATGAGGTCTACGAGTGATTTATGTGCAACGATGTCGATGAAAAAATATTTATTCGATAGAATTTTTCTGTCTCTCGCGTGGCGATGAAAAATTGTTATCGATGTTTCCCGGATTTTTTTCTCGTGCGACTCCAGTATGCAATTCTCATTAATACGATATTGCGGTATACAGAACGAATAAACGTTTCCGCAATTATCACGATTGAATTTTTTCCGCCGACATACATCATTTCGCAATTTACCTGTTGTTTCTACAACGGTATTACAATTGCTCTGTAGGAGAGAGCTTACCGATATATAAGAAATGTACTTTCAGAAGTCGATTTCTCAAATTTTCGTATATTTCAACACATGCGAGGTGCGCGAACTAAAAGAGGAATTATTCATTCGGCGCATTGGATTATCCGCCCTTCCCTCCCTCTCGTTTCTGCTTTCATCTAAAATTTTGAAAATGATATTTTCCTACGCAAGCCTACATCGGAACTCAAGGCAGAAAGTGGAAGGTTAATCTGGTTCGTACAAACCGAGCATTCGTCACAGTTGAATTTTTCTATACTACGCATAACAACTTTTTCAACCTCTTTTTCATTGATATTCTATTGATTTTCTAAAAAAATTTTTTTTTATTCAGGAAATTTTAATTTTTCACCATTAATGAGTCTTTTTATAAAGATATTCCTTTTTGGACGGTGTGAAAATAAGAAACAGACAGAAAGAAAAAGAGAAGAAGAGAGGAAAGCATATAACGATCCAACTGCTCCAGTTTCACCGCTTATGTATGTATGTATGTGTCTGTATTTTATGTACGTATATTGTGTATGTATACATATATGGAGCGTGTGCATGCGCGCAAGAGGGATAATTGCAGTCGCCTGAAAATCAAGAGGACTTCCCGGTTCATCCCGTTTTTTTTCTATCCCCAGACCACCTTTTCCTAGTTCGTCGTCCAAATATATATGGGTGATTCTTAGGTAACTGTGATTTTTAAGACTCAGAATTTTGGAAAATTAAAAATGTTCCAAAACTCGTGTTCTGGGTACTATTGGTTCTTAATTACGCTCAGAATTAAGTATGTAACGTAGTTCTACTACAAATACAACGGATCGAAAATTAGAAAGAAAATTGAGAATTTCAACGCTGCTCATTCCTCTCTCGTTCTTTTTTACAATAGTTTTCATAAGCCTCTGGGTCCTCTCGTATTTTCTGTCGCCGTAACCTTTCTGCTTCTCTTTTTTTGGCTAATTTTTCTTCCCGCTAAACTTTAGTATTTTTTTTATTCGGTTTTAATTCACTTTTCTTACTTGTAGTCATCGTCTTATCAAGGCGCAAATTTTGAAGCCCAGGTATATTTTTTAATCTTGTTTGACGTATTGGAGCCATATTTGACGATACTAGAGCAATTGAAACTAATAACAAATTGAAACATTAAACAAATATGGAATTAGATGTTATTTATTATTTTTACCATGGTACTGACATTTGAATGTAAAACTAACCTAATTGAATTTCTTACGCGTAATTAAAATAACTTATCAAATAATTTTGATTCTACACGTAAAATTAAATGTTTATTTGATATAATTAACTTGAACATTATATTAACATACGTAAACTTCAATACCATGGTACTGACATGAAATTTTATGACATACCTTTTTCGAAAACAAAACCAATTATTTCGGTCAACATAAAGGCACAAAAAATAAGCACTTAGCTGTGAATAATACACTCATAGTCCTTCTTTAAAATGCCACCAAAGCGAGCGAACGTAACTCAATAAAAGATTGCGCTTAGGTGGCGAATATTTTAAATTTGAAAATTGAATAAAATCCCGGGGCATAAATCAATGATTATTATTTCTTTTTATCATTCAATATTAGGTCATAACTGCAGAATAATTTGATGGAATTTACAATATATTTTAGAAATAGAAGCAAAACTTTAGATTATAAGACGAGGTTTTATAGAAATTCATACAATTAGTTTGAAAAGCAAGAATCGGACATGCCACGGTACTGACATTCGGGGTATATTTTTGTAAGTTATTCATGATCTATGAATACTTATGCTCTAATATACAATGTCAACGGTAAAATACGATCAAATTTATTGTATTTATAATTTTCGTATATAAAAAATCATGTTCCACAATAAAAAATGTACTGGACATAAAAAATCACGGTTATCTGAGAATCACCCATATGTAGATCTGTCATCTCTACTTTTTTCCCGTTATTCTCTCTTTTTCTCTCGCAATAGATCGCGATCTATTCTATTACGTCCGACCATTGTTCAATCTTACGTTTTATTTCACGAATTGTTCACCGAAATCTCATTCCTTCACGGATTATTTATATTTTTGAAATTTTTTTACTTTCCCAATTTGAATTCTAATTTTTCTTTTTTTGAAGAATCAGGGCTTTATTTCGCTATCGTTATTTATCACGAAATGCTCGGTGCATTATCTTCCCCGGTTTTCCCATCCCGTGCAATTTCCGTGTCTCCCGCCACCTAGGATCGCCTACTATCCTGTTTTCCGCGCGAATACGATCCACTTCCTCCTTATTTTTTATTCTCCTTCCTCTTGGCTTTCTACGTTTCTTTCTTATTTATACGCCGTTCATTCCAGTAATGGCCTCGGCCTTTCTTTCGTCTTTTGTTTTTCAGGTTCCTCGCGGTTCAATTTTCTCCTCTCTATCCAACTGACAATTAGCTCTCAATTAAAAAACCATTGAGCGAATGAGAAAAAGAAAAAGGGAAGACGGTCGAACGGATCGGGCGTGCGACTGACGCGCTCTTTTGAATATTCTGCGTGCTCGGCGATAGGCCGTGCGATAATATTGTGTGCGTGCAGTCTCGCCGAATCGAATCACAAGGGGATGTTTTACCGATGATCGCGTGTTTACGACATAAATGCGATGGCATAATGTGATGAATTGGACTGAGCGTCGAATTTGATGAATTTTAAGCAAAGTTAAATTTGAATATTTCATTTTGTAGTTTTACGTGATGCGATGTGAAATGACAAAATAATGTATATTTTGTCAGAACAGGGAATTGAATCGCATAAATGATTTAATCTGACGCTTTATTAATTTTTAAAATACTATAACCGTTTAAATAAATTTTGGTATCCGATTCAAAAATGCAAATATCAAGGTGCGATTCCGATAGCGTATAAATACCTCGACGATTCTTCTCCTCGTTGACCCCGTTCGACGATCGGGTATCGATTTTCCGAGATTCAATTTCACCGTCCATAATTACGGCTCGCTTCACGCATTCAAGTTTTCATCTTTCTCTTCCTCTTTTTATGTATATATGTATATACACATAGATAACAAAGTTATTTATATATTCGCCTTTCTGAGTATGAATATGAAAAAAATAAAATCCATCTATTCCGAATAGTCTACGCACGTATGAAAATGGAGAGATTTCACAAATTAAATCATGTCAAACATTTTCCACGGGAAAAATGGAATTTTTATCGAAATCGTTCAGAATGGATAAAGAATCGTTCGAGATAGTAGGAGTAACAAAAGATAATTAAATATCGATTTCGCATTAAGACGGTCGTGAGGAATAAGAAGGACTATTCTTTTCGTTCGTCGGCACGTTAAAATCAAAGACCGATTGTAGAATGGATCATATTTCCGCTTTGTACCTCGCCAGACAATTCCTTCCGTCAGGCCACTTGTCTCTTGATTCGTGAATCGTCCCGCTGAGTGTTTGTTAATTATTTATCAATCGATTGCATCCGATGAGGTAAATTGAGAACAAATGGATTAGGCAATTTTTATCGAAAATTGTTTCCTAAGATTGTGAGTAAATATGAAAATATTGATGAAAAGTTAAAATATTTTTTTTTAATATGTACCAAAGAAAGTGAATTAGAATTGAACAAATTTGATGAATTTGCTTCAATTCTGAAGTAATCTATCGTAATATTAGAGTGAGGAAGTATTAACGCCTAATAAAATTTCGATATTGTCACCAATAAGAGTTGGTTTCATTCCCTCATTCAAAACGGTTCAAAACGTGTTTGTATCACGTGAAGAATTTTGATAAGTATCAAAATGAAAAATGCTCAAGCAAAATAAATTCTCTTCAATCGTACGAATCTATCAAAAAAAGGAATTACAGAGAAACTATGGGGAATTTTTGTATTGCAATTCTGGGTGAATCGTAATCGTACGATTAATTCGAGTTGAGAACCGTAGAGTGCTTCCACTTTGTTCGTGTATGCGATTGTAAACGCTACTCGTTCACAAATCTGGGTCACGACCGAGAGATGATCATCCTAAACCGGTGGAGAGAGTGATGAGTGAAGAGAGGGAAAGAGAAAAAACGAGAATATCGAATTCCGAGTCGATAAGGGCGCCTCGCTGTCCGTCAGAAATGTACGAAAAATATCGATACCGGATTCTTCCAGCTCGTTAAATCCCAGGATTCGGTTTTCTGATACAAATTCTTTAGAGAAACGAACAAATTTTGAATAATTTTTCCCACTTTTTAACAAGGCGAAATATCTACATTGTTCCCATCCAACGTATCGAGTACGCATAATATTAAAATTATTGAGTCAATAATTATTATTGACCATTAAAGGCGCAACAGAACACGATTGCATATTGCGGTCCAGCACGCGTTATGACCAGCCCACAGAGCGCGGCAAATTCACCGTTGGAAGATTATCCTACGGATCCTGGTAATGCGCGAGCGTGCCGCTATTATTAATTTAGCCATCGGAAATCGATAAGGGCGTCGCGCGAGTTACGAAAATCGTTGTAGCTCTCTCTCTCTCTCTCTCTTACTCAGAAACACACACACACACATACTCAATATACGCTTCCACCCTTCTACGTGTAGTATTACGTTATCCTTTCGGACGTAACGCGGGAGAATATTGTGTGCGCATCGCGTGCCGACGAGGCCTCTCTGGCAAGCTCGATCGTAAATGCACACACCGTAAAGCAGCCTGGAAAAGTGAAGAGTGGCGAGAGGAGCTGGAAGGGGATGATTTTCGCGGAAGCGCTCGAAATATCCGAGCGTGAGCCTCGCGCGGCCGGAATTCGACCCACGCCAGTATTCTCGCTATGTGTATGTATTTGAATCCATACACATACATATACATATATTCTCGTAGAAAATAATTCCAAAGTTTTGCGACCCTTCGCACAGATTTTACGAGTCGAATGAACGTTTCGAGATTCTTGCGCTTCGAATCTTTCACGAGTTTCGCTCGATTGTTTTATTCACTTGAGTGCAGTTATGAAATGTTTGTTAGTAAGCGAAAGTTTTTGGGCCATAGAATTCATAATGAATACGCAATTGTTTTTTACTTTTAAAATTTATAAAAAGAGTGACTAGTATCAGGAAATTATCGGACATACGAAAAGGTTTACGATAGAGATGAAACAGTTAGCTAATTTTTACTGTACTATAAAAAATTCCGAAGAGAACGATGGAAATTTACCCCCACCCATCACTTTCCGTCTTTCTCCACCATTTGCCATTCCGACTGCGAAGAGACCGCGTATACAACTCGCGAAATTGCGCGTCGGCAATTGCGAGAAACACAGAAAAGTGGTAAAGGGGAGAGCGGCATGAGTTAGTTCGAAGCTCCTCGAGAGCGGCTACATTCGCGTGCCTAAACGACATCGTTTATTATTTTAATGACGTCATTAGCGGAATTTAAATAAACTCGTCCGGCTCGGGCTAGACTAGACCGCGTGTATACATTTCGGAGTTATGACTCAAGCGAGTGGAAAAAAGAAAAATGACCGAGAAAGAACCGCTAACGCCGTTGCATGTTTTACGATATTGTTCGAGCTTTTATCGAACAATTCTTTATGTTGAAAATTTTTTTATTATGTTTAATTTTTTCATTCTGTTTATTGTTACCCATTAAAAATTAAGAATATTTGAGATTAATTACCGTTTTATATACTTCCCTCTACTATTTCCCAAATTTTTTTTCAACTCTTTTTACAGAAACCAATTGTTTCCAAACTACGGTGAAAACTTTGAACTCTCTCTATTCACTTTCAAAAGACAATTTCTTCTACAGAGAATGACACGGTCGTAAACGAAAAACAAAAAGAAAGGCGAGAAAATAATAGGATTATGCAACTACTTCGAAATTTTCATCAAGATATGGAAAATGCTTTCAATAACGTGTATATTTCGTTATTGTTCATTGACCGATAAAAAGGAAACGGGATCGAAACGAAAGAGAAAGAGAGAAGGGGAAAGAGACAATTGAGATATATAGAAAGTAGGTACCAAGCTTTCATTTCGGCAAACCTAGTATCGGGAGGTATCTCTCGTGGAATAATGGTGGCCAAAAACCCGGCGGATATTTACGGGGGCACGATTGTGACAAATATCTGATAAATCCCCACCATACATACATATATATATATATATGATATCGTACAGCATGAATCGAAATTGATTTATCGCGATTCGATAACCACCTCGTCGACGATTTTTTATAACTTCGCATACACTCCTCTCGTTTCATTTCCGTTCTTTTCGGATCAGTAAACGCGTTGTACCCCTCCTTTGAAGAACTTCAGTGAACGAATTGAAAAAGAGCAACTGTATTGTATTCATCTGATTAAACGTATTATATGAAACATTTTAATTGAATCAATTTTAGCAAGCAAGATTATACTTAACAATTCTGTGAAAACAATTTCTATTCAATTTAAATCCTCTTATAATGAAGTTGCGCAGTCGCAGTTGGTTTTGAAAAGTTAAATTAGCGTGAAGCAGTAAAAGAAACGGGATACAAGCCGTCGAGTACTAAACCGATTAATCCGGAGCAGCGAAACGTGTTATTCGTCGGCACAAATTGAGCGGGGCGATGTAATCGCGCGAATGCGAAGAAAGCGTGAATCGAGTCCTCCTTTGTCGACACCTGCGATCCGCCAGGTTCGACGACTCTCGATAAACTAGCACCCATCCGCACGTTCGATTCGCTACAGTAACGATTCGACCGAGATAAATTCAACGACGATAATTCACGGCCAATCCATAACCATTTGAGACGACCGTCTCTATATACCTACAATTTGGACCACCATTTCTTGCGGATAAACTTCGAGAGAATTCGAATTCTTGTTTTAGTCTCAAGTTAGCGAACCAGCGTAAATTTAACTGCAAAACCGATTTCGACGTGTAACGAAAAATGGAAATCTTGATTGAATTTATCAGAGTACACGAGCAACATTCTATCCCATGAAATATTATATATTCCCCAATGTGGAACACCCAAAAACAAGAAAACACACCGTAACATATCTACTTACTTACTCATATCGAATTTTCCGCTCGTACGCAGACTGGTGGAACTCGATAGACATCGATTCTCGACGGGAAAATTCGATTGAAACTCGATGTGCCGGGGCAAGCGCGCGCGCGCGCGCGTATGTCGTGTCATACGAGCGCAATCGCAATTTTCCCTGGGACACACGATCCTCCATTTTCCCTTTCCACAACGTTGTAACACAAGTACTCGTTGTGCTAGTAACTCGAGGTTTTCCGACTGCATTTTCACCGGAATATCCCCGTTCGTCTTTCCGCGAAAAGTTCGATTATCGCTTCCGCGATTTCGAACCGTGCGCAATTTTCGAGTTCACGGGCTAAAACTCTACTTTCTTAAGAGCAAGAGAGATATACGCGCGTATAGGAATAGAACGAGAGAGAAAGGGTAAAACGCTTGTGGAATGCGAGCGCAGTTACGGCAATTGCACCGCGTTTCCACCGACAATCGTGATAAGGCAACGCTACGGTTATTGCGCCTTCGACGAAGGACTTATTTGTTTCGTTATTTACCCCCTCTCCGCTCCCCGTCCTCATTGTCGCGGAGAGAATGGTTACAACGCGATACACCGAGAGCACTCGAATTACATCCAGGGCAAATGGGAAAACTCCGGTTTGACGATTTATTTTCATTGTTCCGCAACGAGCGCGATAAGGAATTTCTCATCGAGTACAAATTTTCAACGAATTTAGGCCATCTTGTCGAATATCATAGTTGTGATTTCTCGATAGAATATTCTCCGGGTTTATCAAAATTCAGCCTTGATACGTAACGAGAGAGAACTTACTTTTCTGCGGCCGCAGCAGAGCATGGCTGCAGCGGTGCAGCTGCGCCGAGCCACCGACGACGATAGCTGAGGCTGATGACAGACGTAGCTGAGCCGTGCGCCCCCTTCCCGTTGAAGCTGCACCACCCTCACCTGCACCTGATCTCGCTGCCCTTGACCAACACCGACTCGACCACCGTACTTGATGCGCACGTGTTTTCGCCACTGCATGAGTTCGGTGCGTCATGCCCTCTTGCTGCAAATAAATTTTTTTCATTCATTATTATTGAATTAAATGTTTTTGATCGCACTGAAAACTTTTATAAAAATTTGAGGTGCGATATTCACCAGAATATTAATTTATTAACCAGATCGCTTTCATCTTGAACTCGCATGAAAATCACACGCACGATCGATTCATATTTTCTCCGTGTATTTCTGCATTTCAATTAATTGAAATGCATTTTCTTGAAATAATAACCGGCTTTACCGCTGGGGAAAATATTAATTTGTACGTGATTTTATTATACATTAAAATTATTTAATCTGTGCATTTATATTTATTAAATATTTAATGATTTTTTAATTATTTTTTCATAAATTTAAATGATTTTTATAAAAGAAAAAAAAACAAAGCTATCTGGTACTAATTAAGATCGTTTTGTTTGGTGAGAATAGTCGATGCAACGGCTGTTGCTCGAATATCTCGGTCACACGTGCCAATGATCAATCATGACCGAGGGTCACACCGGAGAAGCCAGGAATCTCATAAGCGACACGTGGCCGAATTCCACATTTCGACCGAACCCAATTTACTCCATCCACTTCTCCTTCTCTCTCTCTCTCTCTCTCTCTCTCTCTCTCTCTCTCTCTTTCATACTATGTTCAGGAATCACTATGAATAGAAGTTTTCAGAGTCAAGGTTTAGTTCATTAAGAATCGAAGAAAACCTATCTCTCGGTACGAAGACTGACGATTTGTGACCTTGACTCATTGCAAAGAAAATTAGACACCGACAAGTTCTCACAATTTCTGGATCCGTCTTGCTCCCCTTTTTCGACTCCTCCCCCACTCCCCTCTCAAACTCGTCTCGGCAAACTACTCCGACGGGAAACCTTCGTGTCGCGACAGCGTCTGACCAATCGGTGGCTTTCACTACTGCGCGCAAACTCGACTCGTCGAGTTTCCACTTACGCGATACGGCTACTCGTAAAGTTTTATCTCCTCTCGTAATTCACGATTATCAAACCTCGAGCTATCGTAATTCACTGCGCCTTCGTTACGTCGGAGATTTTTTGTTTTCTTTCTTTTCCTCGGTTTTAATAAACAAGAAACAGTGGAGTAAGTTTGAATCTTTCCCTCCCCTACAATTCTCATTAGGAATGTATCAGCAACTAAGGTTCGAATTATTTGCAATGGTAAACGAGACTTTAAATTGTATATCAGACCTATTACAATTGACGTTTAGCGTTTAGTTTGATTCAGGAATCGGCAATTAGAGAATATTCTGGTGACATTTACGAAGACGAATATAAACTTTATTCTGGCGAATCGTAGTCGACGTGACGCGCCAGTGATTAAATTCCCACTGAACTGTGTTCGCGATTATATTACTTTCTGAACTGAGAAATCGTTTGACTGACTGGCTGAAATTTTTACATGTTTGAATAAACTATTCGAAAACATAGTATTCTAAGAAATTGATTTACAAATTCCCATAAGCAACATACTCCAGAATTTTCAAACAATATTTTTACAATTTTCTTTGCCTCTACCTATCGTATTAACTAACGTTTCAACGCACTATGAAATTCGTAGAAAAATGTATTTCTAAATCTGAAGCGGAAAACCAATAATTTTTGTTTTGCGATTGAAAAAACAACAATACTGTTACAGTATTCGCAGAAGTAGTTTCATAAAATACAACAGTGTACATCTGGCGCAAAACGATCAATCGTTCTCTTGTGATATTCAGCGTGAAACGGGGAAACAAGAGGGGAAAGGGGTAGCTCTATCCCGTGAAAAACAAACTCGAGGGCAGGACTCACGTTGCATTTCGCGAAGAAACAAACAAGTAACTCTCGTTCACCGGCCACTCTAGTCATTTTCTACCCTTATTTACGCGCCAATCGTGCATAAATCTTCCACCGGCATGGAGATTCAAACCACCCCCTCTTCATTATTATTCCGCACGATTAAATTCGAAATACCCGGGGTGGGCCGGCCAATGGCGATCGCTCGATAATTTTTTACACTACCGCCTCGTGTTTTTCTTATTCTCTCGCTACTCGCATCCCTCTTTCTTGTACAACGATAAAACCGCTCATAATCGAAAAATGTCGTTCGCACGCGAAAATCGACTCTCGTTTCACGGTACGTCGATTCCTCGCGTGGAAATTTCGTCTCGACAGTGTGAATTAAAAAAAAAAGTGAGCGGAAAAAAAGAGAGAGAGAGAGGTAATTTATGTTCGGGATAACGTAACGCGAGCTGCCCACCTGAGAATAATTATTTAAGTAATTCGAAGCAATAACAATTCCAGGTGGACCGGTACGCAAGGCGATGAATATGCAAATGCAACGGGCCCCGATGAGTTTGAAAAAGTGCCTACGTGCGTGATTTACGATAACGAGTTTTTGCGCACTTGAAGCGCGAGAGAAATAGAGAGAGAGA
>NCVS01001109.1:45530-97503 GCA_003055095.1 Goniozus legneri | reverse complement strand
ATAATTCACATTCTGAAAATCATTCCCCGTACGATAGCCTCAACTTCATTCTCCGTTTCTATTAAAACACTCAATTAATTCAATTAAGTGATTCTCATATCCTATAAATCTTTTGTCAAATTTTATTATTAATGATTTCCTCATAACACAATAGTTACTGAAATTCCATCGTAGCTTTCACATTCGAACAGCCTTATGAATGATTTATTTCTGGTTCCTTCGCACTACAAAAGACTAATATTGGTATCCACAATTTATCGTGGCATTATGAATTGCAAACGAGCGGCAATTTCGCTAAGTGAAACATCGATGGCAATTCGAGTCATTGAAGCTCGCGAGGTTAATAAAGAAAGCAGTATCGAAGGGAAAATAGCAAGGTAGTTCTTTTGCTTTTTCGTATTTTCGTTACAAAATTAAGTACGACGTGACACGCCAGCGTTACTTAATACCCCTACGCACGCCACTTAACACTTATCGTTACGTAATGCGGGCTAATTGAGCGACGCCGGCGCTTTTTTCTCTTCTTTCTCCTCGCGATAAAATAAATGGAGTAAACACACTGACACATATGCCAATGATGAAGAGATTTATCTTCGATATACCTTGACGATATATTCGCCGAAAGAAATTCTTCTTGAGTGTTCATTTAGTTGGATATTGGTCATTTTACGCCACGTACATTTCTTGTATTTCGTGAGTCGAGAGTGTGAAACTCCTTCCGGCGAGAAGAGGGAGAAACAATTATGAGGGGTTGGTAGCGAAAGAAACGCGAGACCTAGGACAATGACGTGCCCGCTGTTCTACAAAACGGAAGAAACCTCGCGCACAAGTACACACGGACGTTGAAGAAACGTGAAAAGGCGAGAAATTTCGCCATGGTCATTTATTGCCATCGCGCTGAGAATCCCACCTCTCCTTCACTCGCTAGACGAGAGAAATGCCCCCGGAAAAGTGAGAAAATCGCTCAAGGGATTCTGCACCGACGGGAATTAATCTTCCTTCGTCTGTTCATTCATAAAACGAAGAAAAAAAAATCGAGATGATTTCGAGAAGAATAAATGATACGATAGTTGAAGTTTACAAAACGCAATAAAGGCGAATTTGCGAATAATCTATTCTCTATTTATGATAAGTAACCACTGAGTGAGAAAAATTCTTCCAAATTAAGAATCTGTGAACGTCTATACCGAAATTAACACTGATGTTCTGAATATTATCGCTATGAATATATGATAGAGAGACAGAGAAGAAACAAATATAACTAAAATAAGACTCGTGAAAAATTTATTAAACATACGGAGCTCATCGTCTCTGTCAGATTTTCGATAGAGCTTTAAAATATCAAAAGGTTTATACACGATATATTATATCACTTGAGTATATTGGAAGCAAAGTAGCAAAGGAATGAAAAAAAGTAATATTCATACCGCATGCATAAAATTGCAATTCGGTTAGGATCACGATGGTGGTTAAGCGAAGAGAGAGAGTTGAAGAGGGGTAGGTCGAGAATTTTCCTTTGACGACGACGAAACGTCGTCGAAGAGTATACGACGGTGGGAAGAATAGTCCCGCGGGGGGTCGAGAGGTCGCAAGACTCGACTAGCAACGTCGGATCGGATGCGCGACATCGATAAAAGGCTAAAGCGGCAGGACGTTAACGATATCACGTTGTACAGCATGGTTCAGAAATTTTAGTTCCTGCAACGTACGAAATATTTCATAGTACTTGACAAATTTCGTATCACTTAACATTTCAATATAATTGCACAGAATAAAATCAGTATAACCTTTTAGAGATAAATTATATTATTTGAATAATTTTTAATCGAATAAATTATTGAATTTTAGGTTGCATATATAGAGATTTACTCAGCCAAGCGTACCTTTCAATGTGCAATTGTCCATCATAATCGTTCACGTATAAGAGAGAAGAAAATACAAAGACGAAATAAGAAACGTCTGTGGAAATAGCGTAGCCTAGAAAAATGCCTCAGACGAGTCTCGTGCAACAGACGGGCGAAAGAGAGGAAGTTGAAACTCGATTTCAGAGACTGGATAGAGATAAAATAAGGATCGCGGAAAATCGAATTGGTCGTTCGTACAGTTCAGGTCACATCGACTCGGTAATCATGCCTCGAGACTAAGAATTATGAGAAATCGATAGAGGTGGGAGGGACATTTTAAAAAAACTACCCCCAGTCCGATTCGTACCCGCGATTATACCTACCGTGGTGCCTAATTGTAGGCAACAAAGTGCTCGACGGACGTAATGAACTCGTAAAGCCTCGAATACCAAATAAAAAAAAAGAGCTTTGAAAGTTTGCTGAAAATATTCTCTTTTTTGGAAAGTTTTCAGGTCGATGCGGGGACGACGTGGAAAAGGAGCATAAAGAGCCCCAAGGAGGAGGTGCTTCGCGCCTAGAATATGGCAATTTCTCTCGATAGTAGGACACGACGACGATAAGTCCGTGTAACACCTATTTGTCTTTTGGCATCTTGCTACGTCAAAGTTTCACAGGAGTTCGCCGGTGTATATACGATGATCGATAAGGACAAGAACTCGAATGGATGTGTGAGAGAGTCAGAAATAGAGGGGGGGGGGGGAGAGAGAGAGAGAAATTACTACTGCTCTCATGTAGGAATTTCAGTAGAAAAAGCAAACGAGCTAGCAGACAGTGCGTATATATTCAGTGAAAGGGGAAGCTACTAGAGCCGATAGAGGTCAGGGACGACTATTATCGCTCTAAATCGCTCTAACTCTCGCGATGCACGCATTCCCTTGGGTTCTATCACCCCTTTAAATCGAATAAGGGCAAATTTCAAATTCTCGAAAATTTAAATAATACTATTCAAATACTGAGAATATATAATGTACGAAATTTAAATAATAGACTAAAGAATTGGCAATGAGTCAAAACTGTCACTTTTTTCAGCGGCCGCTGTGGTGAACTCTGATCACGCATCCAGCTCGTATATCGATCGAGTTTGTATCGCGAGCAGATAGAGCCCTAAAAAGAGGCAAGATAAGAAAAGAGGGCAAAAATCGCCACCGCTTGGGGTTTCTAACCTCGAAATCGCGTCGTGCATGGATGCGCGTGTAGAGTTATAGCAGAGAGCGGTGGGAAGAGGGAAGGAGAGGGAGATCGTGAAGGGAGTGGTAAAAATTAACGACGAAGCGGCGAATACCGTGAGCGCGCGAACACGAGACAACGAGCGAGTAAGAGAGAGAAACGGAAAGAATACGAGAGACGATAAGCGTAAAACGATCAGGTTAGGAACTCGAGTCACCACGAAATCGCGATGGCGTGCCAGCCGATGGGTCCCGGACCATTGGATCGATATACCCTTTTTTCGAGAAGAGTTCTCTCTTTCTATCTCTCCCTCTCTCTATTCCTATCTCTTTTGCACACAATAATGCACGCGTATTCTCACAGCCCTCTCTCTCTCTCTCTCTCTCTCTCTCCCCCCCTTTCTCGGTCGATGATTCTATAATGAGTTTGATGTCGAAAACCCCGAAACACCTCGACATAATCAAAGTCAAAACGAATGTACGGTATTTGCGAAGAAAATACAGACGTACGTACCTGGCATGTAATCGAGATAAACGATATTTTTCTATAACGTGATTTTTACTATTTTTACATTTTCAAAAAAAAAAATTTCTTCTTGACTATATTAATCCGAGTTTCACCCCCCCCACCGCCGTCCGTCGGACTCTTTCACGGTGAAGAGCAGCAGGTCTTCCGGTTGCAGGCGCTTTCTCACCTCACCGTATAACGCCATGCGGGAATCAATACGCGCGCCCGCCTCGAGCCTTTTTCGCTGTCTCTCTCTCTCTCTCTCTCTCTCTCTCTCCCTTTCCCTCCCCCTCTCTCCCTCTTTCACTCGCTCGCACACACAGGCGACCACCCAGACACGTACATACATACCAACGCGCACGCGCTCCCACTCCACTCGAGCCTTCACCCCTCTTATCACCCTTTTCTCTCTTTCTCTTTCCCCTCCCTCTCTCTCTCTCTCTCTCTCTTTCTCTCTTTCTCTCTTTCTCCTTTTTGCTGTCACTCTATCTCCCTCCCTTCTTTCTCATTACATCTACCTATCCTTCTCTATCATCTCGACCTCGCGCACCGACCACCTTCAACACTCTTCAATGTGCACGCCACTATTTTTACTATATACATATACGTGTGTATACGCTCTCTCGTACTCTCATACACTCACCCTCGATCTTTCATTCGACGTTGCGAAATTTTCCTCTTCTCTTTCTACATCGATGATATTCACGTTTTATTCACTCACGTCCAGTTTTTTCTCTTCGTTCTTCGCGTTTTCTTCTGTGCCGCCTGTACGTACGTACGTACAACACGCGCCACTTCACTTTTTCAGTAGTAAAAGATCCAACTGGTCCTTGTTCCTCGCCGACTACGATTGAAACGGACTAATTCCTTCTGTCGTTCGCGATATTTTTCCTTAGCTTGAGAAAATTTGAATAACAAACGAATGCAGGAATTACGAGAGAGAGAGTTCTTCGTATTAAAGATGCTCTAACGCTCTCTATATATCCAAACTCCGTGAACTAAGAAGACGACGATCGATCGTTTAGCCCGCACTCGAGAAGTCCTGAATCTTCCTCGTGCTCCTGCGACGAACGGAAAGAGAAGGAAATTTATTTTCTCCTATATAAGCGCGAAACGCCGACACGGTTGAACACCCGACGAGACTTGCGACAAATCGATCGATACCGTTATATCTCTTCTCTCTCTATATATATATATTCCTATCTCTCGTGTACACCCACTCGTTTCTTCTTTCTTCTTTCGATAGAAACAATCGGGCGATAGCGAGAATCGATATCGTATCTATCGTTCCATACGGCTGCCCTCGATTGACGAACATGTAAAAAGCTCGACTTCACCACTGTACACGCTCTCTTGTCGCTTTGGCGCTTTCTTCTTTCTACGATCGCGCGTTCTTTCCGCGCTCGAATTTTTCCGAAACTAGATATAGCGTGTTGAGAGGTCAGGAGGGTTTTCGGAATCGACACGGCCCTGACCGTTACACACGCGCCCACACGTATCCTCGACCTTTTTTCCTTCCTAATCTTCCTCCTCTCCCCCCTTTTCGCCTATCTTTCTCTTCCTCGTTCTCTTTTATTTCACTCGCGCAGGAGCGTACGCATACGACGTCACGCGGTGCCCGCGCCACCGCACAACGCCGTCGATGAAACTCGATATTCCCCTCTTTTCCTCTCTCTCTCTCTCTCTTTCTCTTTCTGTCACTCTCTACCCACCCCCGACTGTCTACGACCGAAACTCATCCCCTTACTCGAGCGAGGAACGTAGAACGCGTGCGCGCGAGCGTAAACCACGCCGACGCTTATTCACCGGCGCCTTTTACGTTCGACGTTCTATATATACATATGAAACGTACGTATACTCCCCAGGATAACTCACGGTAATCGATCGATTTTCCGTATTCCGTGGCTATCGAATTTTGAAAAATATTTTTAATTTGTTATGGGGTGTGAGGGTGGGATAGCGAGAGTTCTGCTTTATCGACCGAACGATGAATATTTCGCGATAACGCGCGTTTCAGGGGGCTGACAAAAAGCCCGTTCGACGAACGCGTCGCGACGCCGGTCCCAGAACTGACGTTTCGATGCTCGTAGGGTGGCGAACGTACTTACGGTGAAGATGGCGCGCGTGGGCGCATTCACGGCAGGCGGACATCTTCGACGTGACGCAGGGGCGCAGACGCCCCGAAGGAAATCGTCGTCCTATGACCCTCTCCTGCTCCTCGTTCCGCTTCTCTCTCCTACTTTAGGATTTTTCGTCGGACATACCATGGCGCAAGCGCTTATCTTCTAAGTGTTATATATAGGGTGTTCAATTTTCCATCATTCGTCCAAATATACCAGAACTATCGTATTCTCATGTGAGAATAGTTTTCATGAATGTACCTGCTAAGAAAGACAAAGAAAATAGAATAATTTGATTCGAAATGTTCGAATTATACAAATCATAGAAGCGAAAAAAGTTGATATTTTAAGATACTAAAGCGGATAGATTCATATGGGACACTACGTATGACTCGAGCCCGAAACTACTCCCTCTTTTTCTCGCTCTTCATCCCTCTTCCACTACTTTTCGAGATCCGACGACCGACAAAAGTGCTATTAAGGACTATTAAAATTCGCCGAGCCTCCGCAGTTTCCAATAGTTTCTTATCGATCCCGATAGATTGAGCTGACGAACTTCTTCCTCTTTTTCACGCTTTTCGTTATTTGACTTCCTTCCTCTCGTTCAAAGAATAAAGGAATACGTAATTCAATATGTAGGACCGTTTTTGCGCAATTCTCTAACGATAATCTTCGAAAAATTAATTATATTTGCGAAATACGAAAATTTGATAGAGAAATTCTCAAGGTTTGTAATGCTATTTTCTCCTTTTCTGTTATGCAATTTCTGTTTCGCGAAAGACGGTCCTCCCTCTGAGATGCGTCGCGATGTTTGACGTTAAGACGCGATTGAGTTCTTCGTTTCGAATCTCATCACGAGGGTGTGTCGAGAGACACCCCCCTCTCCTGTCACTCCTCTCCTCTCATCCCTATCTTTCCATTGGGACGTTCATCGCCAACGTTGCAATATATCACAAACGGTGATATACTTTGTCAACTGACTTTGCCATCGTAATTTCGCGCATACACATACCGGAAAACATCTAAGACTCGTTTCCTAGCAAATTTACCAAATAAATTTTCCAACTGGTTGATTTTCTCTCATTTTTGTTCATTTCATTATCGCACTACTCGAAAGCATTTGAACGAGAATTTTTTACGTTCGTTCTATATGTAAATACGATTTCGATTATTTTTTTCTTTGGCACGTATTTGACACGATGAATTATTAGAAATGTTCGCCGATACATAGATCATTTGGGAGGTCCTTTTTAAGAAGATGTGTGTGCTTGTTTCGCGCAAAACGGTTCTCTATCCAGTCGAGCGAAATCGCCCTGTAGACAATCAATCCTTGCCCAGATGGAGTTCAGAGAGAAACGAGGAAAATGGACTGTACTGCACAGACCGACCCGCATCCGACCGTTTTAAGAATTTAAAGACGATCGTAGTATAAATACACCTATCTGGGTCCCATTTCGTGATGGAAATTCTCTCTCTCTCTCTCTCTCTCTCTCTCTCTCTCTCTTTCTTTTGGAATTTCGTAGTGTTTGAAAATATTATTAATTTCTCTTTTGTCATTATTTTTCAAAAAAATTCTGTTAACTTATTCTTTCTCTCCATATGCAGCTAATCGAATTATTTCGTTCGTATACGAGTAACACGTTTCTACTCACAGGAGTATATATGCATAGTAGGATCAATTACTATATATTCGAGAAAATGGGTACGAAACCGTGTATGCTAATTTACTTATGGCTTATCGATGTATGTACTGATACGATCTCTATTCACTTTTACTTCCTACATTTATTATCCGAAATTTTTAATTGACCACAATTTTCGATCAATTTAAAGTTTTATTAATACGCTCGAGAAAGATCGATGAAAAATTATTCTTGCTTTGCGTTAAAAATATTTAAAGCTGGAGCACCACGTTAGAATTAATTTTACATCCGAGAGAAATTCCAAAATTCTTGCCTCGAAAAATATCGTCGAAAAAAGCCTCAATAATTGACTAACTAATAATAACTGTAATATAACCGTATAAAGTAAATAAAATATTAAAACTTCACCTAATTAATCACCCGAAGCAAATGTGTGAATTTCGTTGATTTTATATCACGCATGTATAGCGATGTTACACACAGTTCCGTCGAATACTCTTGTTTTACACAAACTGCTTCGTGAGTTTCGTTGAATTATTACTTCTCTCATTAGTTTCGTAATAACGAGCGAGAGTATGGCTTGTAATATCATCAGGAATTATAACTTTGAACAATCAATTTGCGATCAACGAATATTTACACCACGACCGTTAAATACGATTTCAAATGGACCACATGAATAACAAATGCTAGAAAGAATGTGACGCAACAATTTTTACACCATAGATCATGTCAATTTTGATTTCGGTTGTTTACAGCAAAAATGTGTTCATACTTGAAAACTACATAATAATATTATTTGATAATTCGGAAGCTACGAGTTATACTTATATTTAACGGAATTCAATCAAATATTTTTGGAAACAAAATATAAAATTTCAAATTTACCGGTTCAACGCGAATTTCGCGGTTATAATTATAAATTGAAACCGACCCGCCACCTATGGGACGCTTTTTGAAGCGCAGCGCCCAAACCTCATCGTTAAAATTTGACGGCTTTGCCTTTATCCGTGCACGTGTGCGAAACGTTGCATCTATCTTACGGATTTTTGGCGCACATTTAGGTAATTATCGAATGCCGTACTTTTAATTTTTCATAAAATGGTAATACGTAAATCATTTGATCTCGTCAAAGACATTCGATCGACTACAAATCACTGGATCGTCTGCTTAGACGAATTTTATTTCGCAAAGTTCTCAGCTGACGATATCCATCTCTTTCTCGCACGGTTGCTTTGTCTTCGTTTGCTCGTACACTCGTCGAGCCGTAAACGGCTATGGAAGATTTTCGAATTCCCGTGGACGTCTAAGCTCGTGCTAGCTCCGATTTCAACAATTACACACGTGTTAAATACTTTCCCCCTAACCTAAATCTTATGTAACTTTGCGTTGATTTTTTTTATATTGACCGTTTTTCATTTTACATTTCCTTTGTAATTTTTTTCACATGTGTATGTATTAATACGAACGGTTACGCGAAAAATTTTGTAGAGCAAAATGCCGTCCGACGCTAAAAAGAAACAACAACAAAAGAAAAAGGAAGCTGCAAAGGCCAGACAGTCCGGTAAAAAGCCTGCCACTCAAACGAAAACAGCTGAAGATGGCAAGGAACATAGTCCGAGTCCCGGAGAGATGCAAAATGGGACCAACGGAACTGCTATAAGTGCCGAAGGTAATTTAATTGGAATTAAAAAAGACCAAAGTATTAATTGGGTAAATTTAATGTATTTGTTGTAAAAAATATATAGTTATAGATTGATAAGATTTAAATTTTTCACAGAGGCTTTATGTCTGAAGCTGGAGGCTGATGCTCGACTTAATGCCGAAGCTAGAGCCTGTACTGGTTCTTTGGCGTCGCATCCCCGTAGTAGGGATATTAAGATATCTAATTTTTCTATTACGTTCCATGGCTGTGAATTGTTGCAAGATACTATGTTAGAATTGAATTGTGGTAGACGATATGGTCTATTGGGACTTAATGGTTCTGGAAAATCAACACTGTTGGCTGTCCTTGGTAACAGGGAAGTACCTATACCAGACTCTATTGACATCTTTCATTTAACTAGAGAAATGCCAGCTAGCAATAAAACTGCATTAGAATGTGTTATGGAAGTCGATGAAGAGCGTGTAAGACTTGAAAAACTCGCCGAAGAACTGATTGAATGTCCAGAAGAGGATGCTCAAGTTTGTGCAAAATCTTACAATTTTATACCACATAAATAATTTTTCAAATAGTCATTAATGAATTAATATCCACTAGGAACAATTAATGGATGTTTATGAGAGGTTGGATGACATGTCAGCCGATACGGCTCAAGCTAGAGCAGCACATATTCTGCATGGTCTTGGTTTCACTGCCAAAATGCAAAAAACTCCCACTAAAGATTTTTCTGGTGGATGGCGTATGCGTATTGCTCTTGCAAGGTATATAAAATGAATTGATATATTCTAATTTTTAAACAAATAATTTTAATAATCGTATTGAATATTTGCTTATTTTTAGAGCATTGTATGTAAAGCCTCATTTATTACTCCTTGATGAACCAACTAATCATCTTGATCTTGATGCTTGTGTCTGGCTTGAAGAGGAACTAAAAACGTACAAACGAATCCTTGTCATCATCTCTCATTCTCAAGACTTTCTCAATGGTATTTGTACCAACATTATTCATGTTAATAAAAAACAATTAAAGTATTACACTGGTAACTACGAAGCCTTTGTCAAAACAAGGTAATTCATTATATTATACCGGAAGAAATAAAATTTGAAAATTATTAATAATATTAACTTTTCTAGAATGGAATTGCTCGAAAATCAGGCGAAACAGTACAATTGGGAGCAAGATCAAATCGCCCACATGAAAAATTATATTGCGAGATTTGGTCACGGTTCCGCGAAATTGGCTAGACAAGCACAATCTAAGGAAAAAACTTTAGCAAAAATGGTTGCACAAGGGTTAACTGAAAAAGTCGTCAACGACAAAGTTCTCAATTTCTATTTTCCATCTTGCGGGACAATTCCGCCTCCAGTAATTATGGTACAAAATGTCAGTTTCCGTTATAACGACGATGCTCCTTGGATTTACAAGAACTTGGAATTCGGTATCGATTTAGATACCAGACTTGCATTAGTTGGACCAAATGGAGCAGGAAAAAGTACGCTCTTAAAACTACTTTATGGTGATGTAAGTATAAATAAAAATCTTCAAACAATATATCTGAAGTATTTACATTTTATTAAATTACGTACAAAAAAATTTCAGTTGGTACCAACAAGTGGTATGATTCGTAAAAACAGCCATCTTCGCATAGGAAGGTATCATCAACATTTGCACGAATTGTTAGATCTTGATATGTCGCCTCTCGATTATATGATGAAAGCCTTCCCTGAAGTGAAAGAACGAGAAGAAATGAGAAAAATTATTGGTCGTTATGGATTGACTGGTCGACAGCAGGTCTGCCCGATTCGTCAATTATCGGACGGTCAACGTTGTCGAGTTGTTTTCGCATGGCTTGCATGGCAAGTTCCGCATTTATTGCTATTTGATGAACCTACTAACCATCTTGATATGGAGACCATTGATGCACTCGCCGATGCCATTAATGACTTTGACGGTGGTATGGTACTCGTATCTCACGATTTCAGATTAATAAATCAAGTAAGTCATTTATTTATACCGTGAAGGTGTTAATTTATGATTGTTTAACGTTAATGTATAATACGTATATAATGATTTTAGGTAGCGGAAGAAATTTGGATTTGCGAAAATGGTACGGTCACAAAATGGGCGGGAAATATTTTAGATTACAAGGAACATCTTAAGAACAAGGTTTTAAACGATAATCAGAAGAGACAGAAAGACATGAATAGGGGTAAATAATAAAGAGATTGAAATATTTGAAATTACTTCGTTTCTCGTTCCAGCACCTTTCTTCTCGTATAGAAATTCTCTGAATAATCCAATTAATTGTCACTGTTTTTGCGCTGCTGTGTAGCGTTTCAGTGAAGAGAGATTATTTAGCTGATTTAGCTAATTTATTTAAAATAATAAATCAGAAAGATCTTATCTGACAATTATCTGAATAATTGATACACAATGTTCACGATTAAATAATTCAAAGTATTTTAAATTAATATAACTATTAAATATAATGGCAGATTGAATTGACTTGTAACAATAAAGCACATTGGGATAAAATAAACGTTTTATCAATTTCAATGTCACGAATTATCTTTATTAAAAATATGAATATCTATAACGTATTTAATTTTAGATAAATTCTTTACAATACTGTTAGAGTAATAAAACTTGTATCAAGCACAAGTACAAAATGTGTAAAATTAGATTTCATGTTTGGAAGACTTAATGAGATTCTATCTCTATCACATTATATAAGATATTGTATAAAACTAAATTCGAATTTTTAATATCAACTAAAAATAAAATATATGTATTGAAAATAATATTTACATAAAATTTTATAAATAAGCTCTATCACACAGTCTAAAATAATAATAAAACAATTTTTAAGTTGTCTATGAAAAATATTTGATACCATATCATTTCTGCTTATCTTTTTTTCTTATACTGGGGTTGATGCAGGAATGGTACAAGCAGCTTCTTGTGCTAACGCTGCATTACGTAAAATTAGCAAATGAGAATCCATATCATTCAATGCTTGATCGATGAAAGCAAGTTTTCTTGCTTGACTTTTTGGTACACCATGTTTGGTTACAAGTGCTAGATGAGTTACTGCTAAAACTAAAGCAGCCACTCTTGCTTCTAAGAGTCTAGCATCTAGCGGGGGATAAAGACTTCTCACCACATCATCTACTCGTGGTGGAATACGTCTTGCAACCTGCAACATCAATAATTAGTAAAAATAACTTTAACAAATGAAATTTTATCAAAATTCATTGTACAAATTATAAAATACTTACATCGACTATCTCTAGAGGTACAGTATTACTATTTACTGTACCAGCAATAGCACTGAGGCTCGCAGCCAATGAATGACAGGAACGTAGTACAGCAATACAAGGTGGAGCTAATCCAGTAGCATCATCTACCCATCTAAGCCAGTACATGAAGAAATAATTTACTTTTTGTTATTAGATATAAACAATATAACAATTATTGTTACCTCTCAGCGCTAGCTAGCCATTCTTCGCTTTCCCATGCATCTAAACCCAAAGCAGAATTATTTTCCTCTTCTAATAGGTCAGATTTGAGATCCGCTGATTCTTTCTGCTGCTGAAACAAACATTGTTTTAAATTAGAAATCCTATTTATTTTAGATTTGAAGTGACATGTGAAGATACATACATAATAGCATCTTTGACGACGACATATAACAAGCAAAACAAGTAATGCTCCAAAGAAAATAGCTGCCAAACTACCAAGTGCGATAGCCACTACAGTCTCCATTCCAGAGACACTAGTAGATGGTCCAGTATTTGTTATAGATATTGAAGAACTCATCATTTGGATGATTATCAATTTAACAATTTTCACAATATTAAATTTTTTTTAATTCGAGTATTTTAATGGTAATATGCGAATTTAGATATACATTTATTTTCAAAGAGCTCATGTGAAATGATATTTAAACTTTCGTTAATAAAATATTACACTAAATAATAACAATAACGTAAACTCCTCCTGGAGATACGGTGGGAAGCAGAGCCTGTCACGGATTTTAAGCTCAATTCATTGTCAATTAGTTTATTGTCACGAGTGTATGTACATAGCTATAAGTTGTGTAAAATAACATATCGTATACATTTAAAGTACGGACTTGCAGAGTATAGAAATGGAAGCAAGAGAAAAGTAACAAGTGTATGGTTCATATTTCGAAAAATAACTATATTGTGTGATACATTAATGATAATGATACATGTATGGTACTTGAAATCTAATTGCGGTCGAATCTATGATTATATTTGTTCTTTGCAATCAGTTAAAATGAAATTTCAAATAAAGTTATATAGGATCCGTTAAAAATATTTTAAAATTGGCGCTCGAATATAATAAAGCCAAAATCAATTTCAAGTAACTCTTCAGCTTTCTGCTTCACCAATGAAGATTTATTTATTGGTTGATTAAAATTTTTTCAGTAAGTATTATTCCTAGTAATTCCAAACACCAATGAAATATCAATTCCAGGATTTGGTTTTGTCCTGAAGTTTTATTCTGAATTCTGATTGTTGCTAAATTATATTTGCTTGGTCGTCTAGGTATAAATTCTGGGTTTTAGTACGAGTTGCGTCGTTTGCAATAACATAACCTCTGTTTGGAAGAGTTTGTATTTACTATTTAGTGAAGTGAAATTTCATTGACAAACATGTCTAAAGTAACTGGTTATGATACGCACGATGATGGACCAGGTTTCGTAGGAATTAGATTTTGTCAAGAATGTAACAATATGTTGTATCCGAAAGAGGATAAAGAAAATAAAGTTCTGATGTATGCTGTAAGTACTAAACTGCTACTTTAAAAGTAGGTAATTTTCAAACAGTATTTATTTTCTCATGAATAAATTATTTTCTAGTGTAGGAATTGTCATTTCAAACAGCTTGCAGACAACAATTGTATATATGTCAACAAAATTATGCACGAAATAGAGTAAGTTGGAATTGACCTTTTCAAAAGCTAACCTCACAATATTACATAAAATATTTCATCATTATAACATTTACATATCATCATTCTAGCGAATTGACCCATATTGTCGCCGATGTTATATCGGATCCAACTTTGCCAAGAACGGAAGAACATCCTTGTCCAAAATGTGCTTACAAAGAAGCAGTATTTTTCCAAGCGCAAACGAGGAGAGCAGAAGAGGAGATGAGACTGTATTATGTGTGTACAAATCCACACTGTTCGCACAGATGGACTGAATAGTTTAAATTACTAAGAATAATATTTATTATATCAAAATCATTATTTACATGTTTATAAAATGAACCAGTTTTGTTTTTACAACTAAAAATGTATAAAGCTGTAGCTTTTGTAAGAAAAAAATAAATAGAAAATAAATTTAATGATCATGGTGGTTAAAATTGTAGTATTACCTATACTTTTTGTTATTTCATACTTGAAGTTAAAATACGAAATTTGTAGATTTTGAGAATATTTTTAGTAAGTTAATTATAATATTTAACTGAAAACCAATTTTTTTCAAATAATCAAACATTCATGAAATATATATAAAAGTCGTCAATATCGGCAGGTAATTCACTTGCAAATTAGATTGACAAGTTTAGGGCTTCCGTAAGAGAATCGAGAAACCTGTTAAAGAACCTATCGCTCCAGAAATTCTTTGTACTTTGTTGGAGTAAGTGCAAAATTTAACCGACAATATCGGTTTCACGCGCGTGTATTACCAGTGTAATTGCAAGGTAAATTTTTTAGCTTGCAAACTGTATAAATCAATTTGTTTGAATTATTTTTACACTAAAATAAAAATTGCTTCATCTTTTTTCATTTCTTTTGCTTAATTATTGATTTGAACTATTTTCTGCATAAAATTACTCATATGTTTCATTTTTATTCAGTTGTGTTATTAAAGTAGAAGTTCATGAATACATTTGAAGTGAAAGGGTAAAACGTTGTTTGATCGAGACTTGAGAATTATACAGTGATCTATGTGTACAATGTGAACTGTTTTTGAGTTCAGCGCACTTTATCCTTTTGCGCCAGTTACGATCAGTTCATACATGCATATATATATATATTAGCTGCAATAATGTTAAATAAAATTTTATATTTTTTTGATTGAAAAACATAATAAATTTTCAATGTAACCAAATTTTATACCATTACAATTATAAAGTCAATAAATTTTCTAAAAGATTAGAATCAATGATTTAATCGAATCTATATATTATTCGAGTAAAAAAGAAAAACAGTATAAATGGAGTTTTTCTAATTCGACGTATTAATCATTCGATAATTTCCGTACGGAAAAATTATCAATCTAAACGTGTATAAAAGTTAACCAATAAAAAAGAAGTGGCAAAGTGTTATTGATTTTCCGGCACCGGGCGCAAGCGCCATTCGATTCTTGTTGCAGCAAGGGGGGTGCGGCTGTTACCATGGATCCCAGTGTACTCGCCAACATGGACAAGGACGCATTGAAGAAACAGATCGAGAACATGAAGTACCAAGCATCGATGGAACGATGGCCCCTATCAAAGAGCATAGCGGCGTAAGTTCATTGTGAACTATTTTTTCGTATTTATATCGCTGAATATTTCACCGAGTTCTCGTTTTTCTCGTTCAGTCCGATTTAATTCTGTCGGTATCCCCTTTCGGGTTTCCGTGCCACCCCGTCACAGCCTCCCACGAATCCACCGACCTGTACGTAGTGACGTCATCATAGACTGTTCAACGACCGAAGAGAGAATTCCATTTTTACAATATTTTTACCTCGATAACACTTTCTTCTATGATTTCATCATTCCACGTGATAATATTTAGTCGATTCCTAAAACTGTGTCGCTTGGTGTTAGGAAAAAATTGCGATATATATGTATTCGATGAGAACCGGCTTATCGGTTGACTGTTTCAGTGCGATAATTATACAAATTCTTATGCATTTTATTAACAGTAGTCTGACTAATAGAGTTCTTGACCACTGGGCGGTAAACAAGTTGGAGTATCAAAGCGTATACATACACAAGTGTGGGCAAAGCGTTACAGCATATAGTGTCAGCAAAAATTTTTACAGACGTCAAAATGATATCATTCTCGGCGAATTATCGCAGTTTTCCGTCTAACAACGTATAACGCGGATTGTCGTTGCATAGAATTTTCAAATAATCATCCAGTGTACCTTGGTATTTCTCTCTTTTTATATTTTATCACCTTGAGACGACATATACGTGCATAAAGGCGAAGAATCGATTTACAAACGCTCGTACGTCATTTTCTTGAATTTCAGTTATGGATATCCGATGCAAGAAGCTATCACATGGCGGATGCATCTAAAGATTGTAACGTTATTGATATTCTTTATGCGGGATGCTACTCGAAGCTCGCTTAGACGAAGCAAAAAATGCCTCGATTAAAATATGCGAAAAATCAGACGCAGTTGAGGGTGCGTGTACTGCAATTAAAAGAAGAAGCGAATCTTCTCTAGTGCAGGAAGTACTTATTGGCGAGGCTGCATTTAACGATAGCGTGTCCGCGTTGCGCTCCGTTGCGGTTTCCGAAGCCGTTCGCGAAAGCTAAAAGTTTTCGCGGTTAAAACCGTGGATACAAGAGAGTTGAAGTGAAAGGAGACTGAATAATTTTTTTCTTCCGATTTTTCATCCACCGATCGATCCGCTGATAAATTTCTAACTATAACGCTATTGTATATCGAAAATAACCGTTCGATAACAACGGCACAAAATTAATTACGTAGTAATTCAATTGTCTTTAAATTTAATTCCGAAAATAATTACTTGAGCAGAATTCAGTTCTTATAACGACCTACATCTCAATTAAATAATTTCATTCCAGGATCTAAATTAACAATCGTTCTCGAAAACGAAGATATATCGAGGCGGTTGAAATTCGTCAGTGGTATCGCGCCTCGTTACGCAATCGAACGGCGAATTGCGAAACGATCGAGTGGTTGAATTTTTAAATAGCCCTAATAATACCGCGCGTGTCGCGCGCGTATGCAGAAAACAAAGCGCACTTCTCCTCTTCGTCTGGCGCGCATGCAAGAACCGTCACCGTCCCACCCTAACCTTGTCCACAAATCGGAAACGACTCGGAGACTCGCGAGAAGCAAGCGGTTCTCTTACACCTCTCCTTGAAACGCATAATCAGTATGAACGTACCGCACGCGGCTCCCTTTCACCGTCGTCTACCTCGGGTGAAATAGCATGCGGCGTCGCATCGAAACTCCTACGGACTTGTCTCCGTCCCTCTCGCTCCTCGTGTATTACACGTCTCGCGCCAAACTTTATCGAGTTCCGATATCTCGTACAAAATTGGTATTTTATTGTGAAAGAATTTCTTAATCCCGAAGGCCGAGGATTCTCGAAAATAGCGTGTAGTAGTTTTACGTAAAGATACGAAATCCACGATTCGCCCGAGAATTTATATTGGCTAATAGTCGGCGTTTACATTATTCTCATACCTACCCGTCCAGAGTTCATGTTTATCTTTTCGAGAACTATCTTTGCAAAGTAGATCGAGAGGTATTTGCGTAAAGGCTTCTAACGTACAATGTCCGACTTTGTTGCAGGATGAGGGAATACGTCGAGGAGAACGAGAAAAATGACCCGCTGATACACGCACCCGATAAAAAGAACAATCCTTGGGCTGAGAAAGGCAAGTGCATAATCATGTAATTTCTAACGCGTCTGTGGCAACAATAAAACAACAACAAAAACCTGAAGAAGACAAAAAGTAAAAAAAAAAAAAAGGAAGGAGTTATCGAGTGGGTGATGATTGCGCGGATGTGGATTATGAAAAGATTGCAAAAGAGGGAACTTACTAGACCAGATGATGAAAACGGAGAATAGCCGATCCACCGTTCTCAGCTCTGTCAAAACCAACCGGTAGATGACAACTCAACGCGCGAATGTCAAATTGCGCATCGAGAGACAACTCGAGACATTCATCGTTCGCTTGTCCCATTAACGTTAATCGGCAAAGAATAACTGTAAGGAACGGGGTGAATAGTGGTAAAAAGAAACAAAGTAAAGATAGTTGTTAGAAACATTCATTTTGTAACGACGGAACAATCAGATAAAAACAAATTGGGAGATCGAGGTACCGAGAATGAAACGAACGAAAATACAATGTTCGCAAGAGTGAGAAACAGTAGAAGGCATAAGAAGAAAGAAAAAATGAATGTTCTTCGCTATGTGGTAAATGCAACAAGTAAGAGTAGAATGGATGAAAAGTAGAAGTACGAAAAACGAAAGCGGATGAAAGAACAAGAGAGCGAGAGAGCGAGAGAAAGAGAGGGAGAGAGGGGGGAGAGAGAGAGAGAAAGAGATGCGTTAAACGTTCTCTAACCTACGACTCTCGTGGACTTGTATCGAACCCGAACGGTGGTCCGGTTTCTCCGTGAAAGTAGCTTCCATTGCCATGCGCACGTACACGCGTGCGCGCCTTCGTGCTCTTACGTCTCTCTGCATACTCCGTGTATGACAATTTTGTTCTCTTTCTTCTCTTTTTTCTCCCTTCCACGGGAAGCACGTGCAGAGGAGAGAGAAGAACGAGGAAAGTTCTACGAACGGAAGATCGAGACAATAGACGATGGAGAGTGACACCGAAAATCAAAAATTGGATCAATCGGCTGCGATTCGAGGCTTTCACCTCGTATTTCAAGTCGCGGCTCGACCAAGCGCTCTTTCCATCCGATCTTTCGTCGATTTCCGTTAGAAGAGGAAAACCGAATATCGAATCTCACCCGGCTCCTCCAGGTTCAATGTATTGTCGTGGTTTGAACTCCTTCGTCCGATTTATCGCATTCTTTATCGCGTCGAATCGACACATTTGAATAAATCGGTGTCACTACTTTCATTCATCCAACTCCTCTTGCCCGATATACGGGATCTTTTACTTCTCTAACTTTCATTAGTACATCACGTTCACACCAACACGCATACTTAAATACATATTTCTCGATTCATCATGTAAAAATAAACAATGTATGATCCACATCGCAAAAAATACGATTTATCCTTAAATGTAACTCATCGATGCCAATGAAAAATAAAAAAAATGTTGTGCATTGTACGAGCGAGCTTTGAATATATTTGATCGAATTTCTTTTATAAACGTTGAAAAAAATGAATAAAAACATACAACTTTTATCGTCTGAGAAACTATTGCCTGTGAATCGATGAATCCCCTCACCTTCCCGTATCTTATCTGCCGATCGTTTTATTGAATAATGTATCTAGTTTCGTTTCAGAGCAGGTGTAACCACGAGTGCGTATTCGATGAATAAGCACGTCACTGATGCGGTTAAACGATTTCGGCACACCACTACTGAATAAAATCGATCCAGATGATCGTTCGCCGAATGCATTCTCAAGTAGTGAGCTATTACAAATCCTGTTAATTATTATTCTCGTATTGTGCGAAATTATAGTACACAATCGCGCGCGTTGGGCCTGTCGCTATCTATGGTCTGCATTCACTTCGCAATTCAATCGCATTCATTATTATCGCGAACGAGGTAACGTATCACCTATTGCTTTCGCATCCTTTCTCACCGTTCGAATGCAATCTCGAATGAACTACATCGGCTCTTTATGTACCTTGTACGAAAGAAAAGTACCTATAATTGGATACCGCTGAATAATTACGAGGAATTTTGTACGATGCGAATAGAGTTTTGTCTCGTCCGAAAATAACGTCTGAGAAAATTTCCGAAACTTTTCATTTTACGTACTAAGTAGTCGATTTTCGTCGCGAGATCGTGCGACGCGTTTCCCGCAAAGCGTTGCGATCCTAGACACAGCCGCTCGCGAGCGTTTCACTCTCTCGTTCTCATTTAGCGGCAAGCTCATTGGACGTCATGCGATTGTATACGGGTGTTACGTATGTGTAGTACTCTCGCGACACGAGTCTGTACCTACCTGTCTCGATGTTTCGAGATTCGATTTATGATAGGGATGTTCGGTATTTTCTTGGCCAATCTCGTGAATTTTATGAAGAAATAAAATTTTCACCAGAGACAACATTCAGTGTTGAATTTAAATATTATTTTTAACTGATCCGACATTTAAGAGATAATGAAACGAAAATAAAAAAAAAACGAATCTACTCGTCGAAATCGACCAATTTCGATTTTCCGAAATTCATAAGGATTTGGCGTATCGATTCGATCGGTACGACCGTGCCCTCACTATACATAAAATGAAAGGCCGAACGGCGACTATCGGTCCCTGACGTTGTCTCCTGAAAAATATATCGAACTTGATGTCAGTGTCCATGCGAATATAATGTACTACCGAGAGAAAAAATAAAAAAAGAGGCAAGTGCGGAGTCGCGGCGTTAAAAACGAACGAGAAAGGCGGCCCCCTCGTTTGTATTATGGGGGGCAGTGAGATAGGTAGAGAAGGGGTAGTGAAAGAGCGAGAGAGGGAGATCCGTGGCGGGCTGGCGGCAAGCAAACCGGGGAAAAGGAGCGAGAGAAAGAGCGAAGAATGACAACGAGATCGTACTCGTTGGTGGCCAGTGCTTTCCGAACTGCTGCTAGTGACAGTTCTGTATACATGGCAAGTTCTCTGATCATGTTTATTACGTTCACGCGATCATCGATCTCTTTCGCTCGATTTTAATTGCTTAACTCGTTCATTGTTTTTTCCCATTTCGTCGATTTCGATTTCACGGTGATCGCCGGTTTCTATTTGTACGTTGTCACTCACGCGTTTATAGTGCTTGTTACAGTTTTGAAAAGTTTGAGAGAACCAGTCGGTGCTAATTCTTCCAAACGCGACAGGCCGAAGTTTGGAGAACACGCCAGAAGAAAAACGCCACGGTAAGTAACGCGAAAGTGATTTCTCGTTTCCGCCCGAGTGCAAAGTGACGACCCCCCTCGCCCGAGTCTCGTTAATCCGCGGCGCAAAAATCCAGGATTACGAAGGAGCAGTTTTGAATTAGACGCTTTTTCTCCTTTTTTCTTGGTGACCTTATTACATCATCTACGAGATTCACGTAAGAATGGAGAGAAGAACCGGTTCGTAAAAGGGAACGATTTGCAAACACGTTTAACGCAGATGAAGAAAAAAAAAAAATAAGAAATCAAATGTGAGAAACGAAATTAACCGCACAATCGAGATCTCGGGTTACCGCTAATTTAGCACTCTGATTACAATCTCCTCTTCTTTATTGTCTCTAAAATCGTGATATTACTACAAGTGTTTTACCTCATGATCGTCTTAACGATACGGCACTATTTCATCCTGTCGCAATTTCTTCCCTAAAATCTTAATTAATTTGTCGAGTGTACTTATGGGTATTGAGTAATAGGCTGTTAGAGGATTTTTTTTCGAAGCCCTTCGTCCCTTGAACGAACACACAAAAATAGAATATCAAGGTCCATATTGACGTATGGTATATGTTGCCATTATTTCGTATTTTTATAATTCTTTTCCAAAAACCACGAAAGGAGCCGAATTTGCTATTTCGTCTGCCATGCGCGTATGAAGTAGTAAATGGAACTGAATTATTAATGAACACGACTTCCCCCTTCGACGGTTGACGATCGCTAATCGTGACATCGCAACATAACGGTAAAGAAAAAGAGAAAATCCCCCCTGCGATTTTTTTCCTTTTTATTCGCGAATATTGGTGAAACTCTCTTGCGCTCGTAGCCGTATACGCGAATTTCGAGGGGGACCGTATTACGTGGAGCCTCGCATCGATAAATCCCAATTGTTGGGCGAAGTGGTGCACCAATTCGAACCGCGGAGAAAGAAATTTCAGCGGCGCGCAACGCACCAAGCGAGAAGAAAATTGCCAGCGAATGAGTTTCCCGGAAACTACTTTATTTTCACGAGTTACGAGGAAGCTGATTTCGAAAATTGAGTGCTACGCGACTATATTATTTTAATAACCGATTGTTCGAAATTGTAATTAATCCAATTTGCGTCGGTATTTAGAGGAAACTCGGATGTTCAAAGAATTTCACCCGACGAAGCGAGCGTGAAAGAAACGTCTACAGTGTGTGTTAGAAACTTTTTATTTTGTGAAATCTCGCACATGGTGAGGGGATAAGACAGAAGAATCGATTGGGTTACTCACGCGTCGGAACGGAAGTTTATTAGACACGAACACGGCGTACAATGCGCTCCGTCCGACGGAAGTCGAAGTGAAAATCGTTTGGCGAACGTGTGCCGCTTGGAAACGAAATGAAACGCTCGCGCGCGCGCGCGCGCCTGCTCGCGCCGGGTTTCTTTCACGGCTCTTGGATGCTTTTTTTTTTCTTTTCTTTTCTCTTTCCTCTCTCGCTCGCACGCTCGCACGCTCGCGCTCGCGCGCTCTCACTCTTCGACATCGGAGGCAAGAACACTAGTCCGTTTTTAGGTTAAATTGCACCTCAGCTGTGCCGCACGACCTACATGCTCGTGACTTCGCTTGTTTCTTATGTAAGCCCACACCCTGGCCCTCACGCGTCTTTATAACGCGATGGTATAACCGCAAAACGCGATTTCGCGACGAAGAAAAAAACCTACTCGCCGGTATATAAGACCAGAAACCGACGATTTTGAACGACTTTAAATAAGGTACTAGTTTCTTCGAGGAAAAGAGAAATTTTCGATGACTTCCTCGATGTGACAGTTCACTTGTTCGATGTTTTTTTGTTTTAATGGGATTAAAAGAGGAAAAGATCGAGAGATTTTTTGATTCACCGCGGGGAATTTAATAAAATTCGAGAAAAAAATCATCAGGAAGTTAGTTTCAATTAAAAGAGGTATCCTACCGCAACCGGTTTATAGAATTAGATTGAATTCGTTTAACAGTTTCGGGTATTCGTAGGAAACTGCGGAGAACGTATCAATTACATCTAGAGAGAAGATTCTGATTAATAGGAATTAATTTCGAATTTTTCTTTCAAATCACCGGCGAATATTACGTCCCAGTTCGAAACGTGAAATAGTTTTTCACCGGTCGTAGTCGGTGAAAGGCGCCGGAGCTTTCGCATTCTCACGCTGGTTCACGTCCAAGCGCTCTTTGCGTTTATTTGTTTGCGTACAGTGAAACGACCAACGGTTGTGATTTTCGTCTTTTCTCTCATCCCACAATAAAATCGTAATAGCTTGATCAAACTATCGTGGAAAAGAATTTAGAAACAATGGAGTCGGATGAGGAAACAAATATTATCGAAACTTCTTTATTGCCCCTCTCGTTGCTCATTTATCGCGAGAATATTTTTATTCGCGATGCAAATAGCGTCGAACGATTTGCAAAAAAATATTTCGACAGTTTGTAGAGTCGAAAATGTGGAAAGTTGGACAGAAAATGAACGAACGTGAAAAGTCCGAACCGTATTGTTATCGTATTTTACTTTAATAATTCTCGAATTATGGTTCTTTTTTTGCTTGACGATGCGGTTTTACTTTACTTTCCCCTACTATCCGTTAGAGTTTTAACGGCGGGAGAGCGGCGGAATTCACCGCGCGCGCAGAGTTTCGTTCCATCCGCTCAAACGATTCCGCAAAAGATTTGATGCAACTTCTTTTCTTATTTTTTCTATCTTTCCTTTCAATAACAGTTCATTTAATTGAATGACGAAAGAAAGAACTTACGATCGCCCGAGAACATAAAATAGGTAGTCGATTAATTCCATCTACCCATTTTAGCAGGATTTTCTTGTTGAAATTTTTGTTGTCGCGACAAGAAGAGGAGTAAATTAAATCGTGAGTTTAGAAATTGCCGAAAGGAAAGTCTAGCGCAATGTAACGATTCGCGCGAATCCGCGTTTTTAGAGAGAAAAAGCTCTAGGCAATTGAACGAGGAATATATTCTCGTTGTGTTCCGTAAGAAAGTATAGTATATAATACATGGGTCTGAGCTAGGCCCCTGTCGCGTAATTCCGTCGAGAGTAAAGAATTTTCTCCTGTAACGTATAGAATGGAACGAAATATCATGCAATGTACTTTCCTTTTTCCCAATTATAATCTATACAATAAAATACATAATACGATGAACACTTACGTCTGTATGAAAATTAAGCGATTCCTCTCGTAGAGAAATTACGTATTCAAAAATTTTTCACAGACGTGAATTAGCAAAGAAGTAATTTTTAAAGTAGTAAAAAGATTATCGGGTAAATCTTGTAAGAATGTAGCGAGGTCAACGCACGTTTAAAAAACCGCAGCCGTTTACACGAGGACGAGTTGACGAATACCTTTCCGCAATAAGTCCAAGTCGAATTATTTTCTACGCGAGTTCAGAAATTACGTATGTCACAACTCGTATTAACTCTAATCAACTCGATCTTAATCGAAGTGACGTCATCGTTAAAAAAATAAAATAATGACGTTAAATGAGAAATTGTAACTCCGGAAAATGAGATCTGAAAAGTTTCGAAATCTGTACACAATACTCCGAGAATCGTGAGTAGTATACGAACGTGTAAAAGGTTTGAAATGAGCGCGCTCGTGGCTCGTGAAATTGTTATGGATGGCCGAGTACGGCGATCTAGAATCTCGCGCGCGAAATCAAAACTGATGGTATTGACCGGATTCCAGCGGCCGTTTATTTCCGATTAAGAAGAAAAGAAGAAGTACAGAAATTATGAATTATTTTTGAAGTGAAAAATTAATTACCGATAAAAAAAATATATTCAGAATGTGAATAAAAATGGAAAGAACGGTAAAATTTGAAAAAATTGCCAAGTAAGCTTTCATATCTCATAAAAAATGCATGCTATAGATGATCGTAATAGCTTAATCAAGGATGCGTGTATATATCAGATCCGTAAAGTCGAAACCGATGTGACACAAACGTAGTAGGTCATTCGCCCACTTTGAAATGTGTTCCGTGTAATTATACGAGAGTTTCACCTAGATAGGTTTCGGAATTAAATTTAAAAAAAAAAAACGTGAAAATAAATGTCCGATAAAAAGACACCGACGTTTAATAACGTTATAAATACGTTGATTTTATATTCTTCAAAGTTAAAATCAGACTTGGAATATTTTTCTTGGTGATTTACATATATTTTTTCTCTTAATTCTAGATGTCAATCAATGGAACGTCTTGGGCTGTTAGGCTGCTATTTCTTTGCTCACTGCTGTTGCTTTTAGGGACATTGCAATCCGCTGATGGTAATTTTATACTTTGCGTATTCTTCTTCTCGATTTTCACCATAAACAATCATTTAGTCTTTTGACCGATGATAGAAAAAGTCATTTCACTTATTTGAATTTTAAATTTCAAACTATCATTTGAGTTGTTTATACAAAGATGTGTAACAATAGAAAATTCGAACAGGGTCGTTGTCTGAAATAAATTAAAGTTTGTATTTTCTTTAAGTTCTTCTGAGTAATCGAATGATTCATTCGATCGCGATCGTTTACACCGATATTATCTTTCAGCGAGTTACCGAGCTAATCGCCAATTGCGTAATCTCACGTAGGTGAATAAACAGTCGGATAATTGCAATTCGTACTGCAACGAATTGATATACTTCTTTCCGCAATTGAAACCGGTAGCCGTAGTTTTTGAGGAATTGCAAAACACACTAATTCGACTGAATCAACGAACTTACGTGGATGAAACGCAATCGTGTAGTACGACGATATTTCGCGAACCAACAGATATTACATTCTCGATAGTACGCGAACGAGAAAGTCGAAAGAGGATAGAAGTTTTCTGCATATATCGAGAGAAACTCTCCTGCCGTGCAATTCGAGCCGATGCCACAAGTGTATTAAAACGATCCAAACAATGCACTCTATTTCTATTGTTACACAAGTTTTTTTGATGATGGAGTATCGTGAAACCTAGTAAAACGTTATACGAAAAAAAATTTGAAACTTAACAATCTCTTTATTAACCACTTACTGTTGTGAAACATACGATTAAAATTCGTTAGAAAAAATTTCGTTGAACGTGTACGTTTGAAAGAAAGTTCATGTCGTACCCATCCTCGCTACAACTATTCTTTTGCTCTGATAGCAATTAAGAAATCTGGTTGGCACTGATTGCACTATTATCAGGTGCGAGAAAGCGATTCCGGAGGCCAACCACTTCCGCTCCCTCGATATCGAACGACCAGGAGATTTCGGCGAGCGTCAACAGGTTCAAGATCAACCGTAACCGAGTCAGCACCAAGAATACGAAAAATGAGCTCCAGTCTGGGAAGACGGACGACTACAAGGTAGGAGCGGAAGAATAAAAAATTCAATGAACCAACCAACCGCGCGGCCTCACTCGGAGTGATAAATCGCTCCGAATACCCGAAACTTGAAAAATTATTTGAATTTTTTCTTCTTCCGGAAAACATAGATCGTCTGTTATTACACAAACTGGTCCCAGTATCGAACGAAAATTGGCAAATTCATGCCGGAGGATATACATCCCGAACTCTGCACCCACATTATATTCGCCTTCGGATGGTTGAAGAAGAACAAATTAACGAGCTTCGAATCGAACGACGAGACCAAAGACGGCAAGGTCGGTCTTTACGAAAAAATCATGAATTTGAAAAAAGCAAACCCATCGCTGAAGATTCTTCTCGCTATCGGTATGAATGGATTGAATCTCATTTCTGGAAATATAATTTTAACACAACGTATTTCAAGACCATTTTTATGCTTGTAAGGTGGTTGGTCCTTTGGTACTCAGAAGTTTAAGGACATGTCCTCGACGAGGTACGCTCGGCAAACATTCATCTACAGCGCGATACCATATTTGCGAGACAGGGATTTCGATGGCCTTGACATCGACTGGGAGTACCCCAAGGGCGGAGACGACAAAAAAAATTACGTACTGCTTTTGAAAGGTCAGTCGAGTGAAACGACCGGAACTGTAAAAAATGAGAGCATACTCGATTGTTTCTTTTTTTCGTAACAATATAATTTACAGAGTTGCGAGAGGCTTTTGAAGCCGAGGCTCAGGAAAAGAAACAGCCTAGACTACTGTTGACAGCCGCTGTACCTGTTGGACCAGATAACGTCAAGAGTGGTTATGACGTACCAGCAGTCGCTAGGTATACATTATCACTTCAACGCGATGAAGATGAATCTTTGTTAATTTTTTCATTCAATTTAGCTACTTGGACTTTATAAATCTGATGAGTTACGATTTCCACGGAAAATGGGAAAGAGAAACCGGCCATAACGCACCATTATACGCATCGTCGCTCGATTCCGAGTGGCAAAAGCAACTCAGCGTCGACAATGCCGCCTCAATGTGGGTACGTTTGGGTACACCTAAGGAAAAACTGATTATAGGCATGCCCACCTACGGAAGGTCATTCACTCTCTCCAATCCCGCGAATTTCCGCGTGCACTCTCCAGCCAGCGGAGGCGGCAAGGCGGGCGAGTACACCAAGGAATCTGGTTTCCTTGCCTACTACGAGGTGAGGAGTTATCTTTCGTTTCTCTGTTTCCCTACAAGCTGCACTCTATATTTTATTATCTCTCATATTTTAATTTCAGATATGCGAAATGCTTCACAATGGAGCCGCATATATCTGGGACGACGAGATGAAAGTACCCTATTTAGTACAAAACGATCAATGGGTAGGTTTCGATGACGAGAGATCTATTAGGTTAAAAATGCAGTGGCTGAAAACGAAAGGCTATGGGGGTGCTATGGTTTGGACAGTCGATATGGACGACTTTAATGGTACAGTTTGCGGCAACAATGTTAAATATCCACTTATTGGAGCTATGAGAGAGGAACTTCGCGGTATCTCGAGAGGAAGTGGCGCAAAGGACGTCGATTGGAGCGCAGTCGCTACCACTGTTTCAGAAATAGTCGTTAAGAAACCAGAAGCTTACAAAATCCCTGTAACCGATATTTTGAGCAAAGCCAAGAAGGTTCAAAAAACTGCTACTCAACTTGTGCTCAATGTACCGACAAATGGTAAGAAAAAAAGTAAAAAATTTTATTCATTCACGTGGTGTCATTAATTATATTCTTCCAACTTACAACGCAGAACGAGAAGCTCAAACTATTTGTTATTTGACAAATTGGTCCCACAAGAGACCCGGAAATGGTAGATTCATGCCGGAGGACATCGATTCGGCACTCTGCACTCACATCGTTTATGCATTCGCGACCTTGAAAGATTATCTCCTCACCGAAGGAAGTGACAAGGACGTCGAGATGTACGAACGCCTAATAGCGCTTCGTGAAAAATCTCCCGACCTCAAGGTCAGTGTCTAAAAATATTTTAAGGATTCAAGAGTGATACAGTCGAATCCCTTAAAGTAGAAATTGTTTTAATCAAAAATTATTTATATTACAGATTTTATTGGCCATCGGCGGTTGGGCTTTCGGATCAACACCGTTCAAAGAGCTGACGAGCAATACATTCCGCATGAATCAATTTGTCTACGAAGCTATAGAATTCCTCAGAGAATATAAATTTGATGGTTTAGATGTGGATTGGGAATATCCTCGGTTAGTATTAAATTTTATAAAGTAATATGATGTTTTCATAATAATTCATAACTTGGATAAATCCAATAATTATGAACTTATATTTATTAGTGGTTCTGACGACCGTACTGCTTATGTGAATCTCTTGAAAGAGTTAAGATTGGCATTCGAAGGCGAAGCCAAGAGTTCTGGACTACCAAAACTTATTCTATCGGCAGCTGTACCTGCTAGTTTTGAAGCTGTTGCTGCTGGGTAAGGATAAACTACTAAGAATCGTTTAAAAATTCTTGTGAACATCAATTGATCTCAATTATTTAACAGATACGATGTACCTGAGATATCTAAATATTTAGATTTCATAAATATTATGACTTATGATTTTCATGGGCAATGGGAAAGACAAGTAGGTCATAACAGTCCTCTTTATCCTTTAGAAAGTGCAACAAGTTATCAAAAAAAATTGACAGTTGTAAGTATTTGTTTTCTTTTTTTTACGTTTTCATTTAAAAGATCGATATTTTGAGAAAGTTCATTGTCACTGTAGGACTTCAGTGCACGCGAATGGGTGAAACAAGGTGCACCAAAAGAAAAATTGATGATCGGTATGCCAACTTATGGTAGATCGTTCACATTGGTAGACAAAGATAAATTTGACATTGGCGCACCAGCATCCGGAGGTGGAACAGCTGGAAATTATACCAACGAGTCTGGCTTTTTGTCATATTATGAGGTAATGACAAAATGAATGCAATCATGAGTATTTTAGAATATAAGAGTTGTATAATATATTAATGTTACAGGTCTGCAGCTTCTTGAATGAAGATAATACAACTTTAGTTTGGGATAGCGAACAACAAGTTCCCTTCGCTTACAGAGATGATCAGTGGGTAGGATTTGACGATGAAAGAAGTCTTGTAAACAAGGTAAGAAATCAACATAAAAAGGATTAATTTGCCAAATTGCCCAACTAATTTGATTTTGTCGCGATAGATGATGTGGCTCAAAGAAGAAGGTTTTGGTGGAGTTATGATTTGGTCTGTAGATATGGATGACTTCAAGGGAACTTGTGGAGCAGGAAAATATCCATTAATCAAAGCTATGAAAAAAGAGTTGGAGGGTTATAAGGTCAAGTTGGAGTATGATGGACCATATGAGACCACATCGAGAACTGGAAAATATGCAGTAAAAGATCGTAAGTTTTTTTTAATCCTTTACAAAAACAGAAATGTAAAAATTGAAATTTATTAAATATTTGCAGCTAATGAAGTAACTTGTGACGAAGAAGATAATCACATATCGTATCATCCAGATAAAAGCGATTGTACTATGTATTATATGTGCGAAGGAGAAAGAAAACATCACATGCCATGCCCAGTGAACCTTGTATTTAATCCCAACGAAAATGTCTGTGATTGGCCGGAAAATGTCGAGGGCTGCTTGCAACACACTCAAGCACCACCTGTTTAGAAAACCCATGTTTTATTGACATACAATTTATAATTTAAAAGAAAGAAAATAATTTCATGAAATTTTCTATGGAAAAATTCCTTACTATAAACAATTCTGTGATTCCTTCTGCGACTATTGGTTTTTTTTTCTAAAACGTATTATTCTCTTTTCTTTGTTAATTATTCTTGTATTTGTATAAAAAAAAGCGTAGATTGTACGTTCCATATGTAAATATAGAGACAAAAGTTTCACGGAACGAATTATAGATATAACTATCCTCGTCTCTGTCAACATTTGTCTATTATCTAGAATTACGTCTAAATAATAATAAAAAATAAGCGACACTCGACATAGTGTAATAATTTTAATACATTCAAATAATTCACGGCCACGGTGTCATATAATAAACACAATTGGTGTTTTTTAAAAACTCATTTATTACGCAATTTAAAGTTATATGAACATGTCTTTGCATTTTTGTTTCTAATCTGCTTGGGAGTTATCTCAGTACGCCGTTAATATCAAAATGAAAAATCCTAAAAGAGTGACCCAGGTCCGCGAAAATCTTTCGTAATTTCCAGAACTTAAAGCCGACGCCTGACAGGCTGTGTGGGGAGTTCCCAGGGTCAATAATATTTTGTCGGATGAGTGCAATGGTGTCGTCTCCGTACATACAGCACGACCAGCCAATGTTCTCAATTGTCGAGCGTCGGACTGCGAAGCTGTGTGAATTTGACGAGATTCGCGGAGCCATCTACGCAACCACATACTGAGCCAAGCTATCTCGCAGTCGCATTCCAATGGATTGCCTGATACCTGTAGTCCACCTTTAATAGTAATTTTTCATTATTGTCACTGTGCAAATGAATCTCTTCGATTCTGATTCATATGATATCTCTATGATATATTATTTTCATTTTTGGAACTTACCAGCTACCATGTTGGTCCCGACAGTTTCCCAAGATAGGTTACCATAAATTACTGAAGGACTAAGTTCGTTGATATGATTGTTTCTAAGATCTAAGGTAAGTTGTGACAATTTTTTAGTAAGAGAGAGAAATATGTCCGATTGCAGCCTTTGAACCTGAGTGTCTTTTATTCGAAGGACTAATTCACTACCTTCGATGGTTGAAAATGCTTCAGGCGATATTGTTTCGAGATTATTTCCAGTTATTGTTAATTCTCTCAATTGTTTAGTGAAAGCATATTGAATTTGATCCTTTAACGAATGTTCCGTCATTTGTATTTCTATTGTTCGTAATGGTAAGCCAGTAAGAAGTTTACGAAGATGGAAACCATCGGCTTGAGGCCAAGTTTGAATTTTTAGATGTTTGAGATATTTTAGAGACCGTAAACAATTCTTGTCTACTATTCTAGTACGATTTAGATTCTTTAGATCTAATTTTTCTAATCTTGGATAATACGAAAAACTTCCTTCCGTTAATTCCTGAAATATTTTTTGTATGAAAATAATTCATTTTGTCTAAATACCTCAGAAAAAAAGAATAAAATATTACCTCAATTGGATTTCCAGATAAATCAAGTTCCCGCAATAAATTTAATCGCACCTCAGGCATGTTTATCAAAGAATTATTTCTCAGAATAAGGATCTTCAAATGCTCCAGAAATTGAAATTCTTTTTGAGATGTTTCATCAATGTTATTTAATGAAAGGTCGAGGATGTTTAGTTTTGTTAATGGTATTAATGGAATGTTTTTCAAGGCACAACTGGCCAGGTGCAATTGTCTTAGATCGGGCAAATAATGAAAGAGTTCTTTGTAATTAGCTTGAATGCTGTTGAAGGATACATTCAAGCTTAGTAATTTGCTCAGAGAAACAAATGAATTATCCGGTAATATTGTTAGACGATTATGCGCTAAATTCAAAGAAACCAGTTGCGATGTTGGGAATGCACTAGAGTCAAGATGATCCAGAAAATTGTATGCCATGTTTAAATCTCTCAACGTATAACCAACTTCCAAAAATGCAGATGATGGCACAACGGTAAATTTATTGTTGCTCATATCCAGAATTTCTAATCTCGTTCCATCAAATGCGTCACGTGGTAATGAACGCATTTTATTGTTTGATAAATATAAAACTCTCAAATTCTTCAAATTTCGAAACTGCTCGGTAGACAATTGAGATATTTCATTTCCACTTAAATCTAATTCTTGAAGTGACTCCAATCCATGAAATGATTGTTTTCTAAGTGACTCTATTTTGTTATTACATAAGTTTAACGTCTCCAGATGCCGAAGAGTGAACGTTCCTATTGATATAACATTTGTAATAATTTTTATCGCATTATTTAATCAATTAAAATTACTTACCTCTCTCGATATGAGTAATGTAATTGTTACGGATATTAAGACTCTTCAAATCAGGTGTTCCATAAAATGTGTCAGCTGGCAAATGGGTAATATTGTTGAAACTGAGATCTAACCTCGTAAGATTGTTGATGGATAAACCAGAATCAATCGTTGAAATGACATTATATGAAACATTTAGAGCAAAATCCGGTCCACCGATTTCCGCGATAGCTTCTAAATCCAAAACAGTCAATCTATTGTATTCCAAATGAAGAAATCGAAGACCCGATAGACCTAGGAGTGCATTTCTATCCACTCGTTGAATCCAATTATAAGCTAGTGATATAGTGACCAGTTTTGGACAATCCACTATTGAACCTTGAGTTAAAAATTTGATCCTATTACCGGTGAAATCCAAAGATCTTAACTCGGTGAAATTATGAAAAGTGGATTCAGGTATTGCTTCCAAGAAATTATATCCCAATTTCACATCCCTTAATTCTGGATGAACGTTCGACAAAAATATTCGTTCCGGTAAATAGTGGAGCCTGTTTGATTCCAAATTAATGTAACGTAATTGATGGAAAGTGTAGAATGCGATCGGCTCAATTGTTTGGAAATTATTATTATCCAAAACTAGCCATAACAAATTCTTTAGAGGTCTTAATGCGCGTTGTGGAAATATATCAGTTGCGAAAGCAAAACTGAGTTCCAATATGTCCAAACTATTCTCGATTCCAACAAAACAGTCATCGTCTAATTCGGTTAGATGATTGAAAGACAAACTCAGTTCTTTTAGTTTACCTAGAATAAATATATTGAGTGAGTAAATAAAATTCGATTTCTAATCAATTGTGTAATGGTTATACTATATTAATATTTACTGGCTCCTTTAAAAGATCTCGCTTTCAATTTTGTCAATATGTTGTTTCGAAATAAAAGAATTTCCAAATCTTCGGCCCAATCGAAGTCTCCACTTTCTATGTATGATATTTTGTTATATCCAAGATTCAAGTGTAGCAGTCGTTGACAACTATTCAAAATTATAAATTATGAATAATTATTATTATTATTATCATTATTATTATTATTTTATTTACCTTGCTAAAGCCCTTGCTGGAATCGAATCTAAGTTATTAGTAGCCAAGGAAAGAGCTTTCAAATTTTCATTAAATTTTTCGAAACCGTCACTCGAAATATTTTTGATATCATTATTCGCAAGGTATAAATAAGATAAACTTTTCAAGTAACTAATGGCATTAGGAATGTAAGATAATTCATTATTTTCCATAGTCAGGTATTCGAGAGAATTTTCTAAACCTCGAAAAGCATCTTCATCTACGGTCTTAATTTTATTTGATGATAGATGAATCCTTTTTGTTTGCAATCCTTCAAATATACCGGCCGGTAACGAGGACAATTTATTGCTATCCAAGTTAAATTCTTTTATCCTTAATGTTCTATTACCGGAAGTAGCGATATGAAGACGTTCTATGGAATTCTCACTCACGTCAATCAACTCTAAATTACTCTGAAAATCTGGTAAATCTAAAGACTTGATATCATTACTCCGAAGATACAACCATGTAAGTTCTTTCAACGTTCTTAGTGCAGTAGGAAATGTTTTCAGTAAATTTCCATTCATGCTCAAAGTTCGAGTTTTCGGCGGTAAATTTTCTTTCTGCAATTCTTCTATATTGTTATTGTCCAAATTCAACCAAGTGAGTTCGTGAAAGGTAGAAAAGATCTTCGGTATTTCGATGATCGAATTGTCACCGAAGAAGCCATTTCTAAGGGATTGTCCAACATAGCCCCAATCACCTTCCAACGATGTTAAATGATTGCTGTGCATATTTAACCAGTCCAATTTTTTTAAATCCCGTAGTGCTTTAAATGGTACTTCTTCTAACGAATTATAGCTAAGATCTAATGAACGTAGGCTATCGGTAATTCCTCTGAAAAATGATTGAAAATCATGAATTTATTTGGACTAATTACTACTTTAATAACACTTACAAAAGTGATTTCTCCCCAATATTGGATATACGATTGCTCATTAGCCCCAGAGCTTCGACGCCTGTGGAGCTTACGAGAGCATCGTTATCGAGAACTTGTAGACCGGAACCGACGATGTCTAATTGAGCTACGTAACTAATTGATACGTCTGAAATAAATTGGTAACGTGAATTGGACGAATTGAAAATGGTCAAACGGTTTTTGAAAATTTATATTTTTATACCTGGAAATCTTGCGAACGGTACACCCATACAGCTGATATCCATTTTTGTATAATCCTCATCGTCCTGTACCCAGCACATACACATTGTGTTAAATGAACACGGTACATTGTAACAGTGAACAATATTCGACAAATGAAAGATTATCAAAAGAGCACCTAACGACTTTGTTTGGCTTGGCATCTGTAGAAAGAAATACAACAATTACAACAATGTGTAGACAAGGAATGATTATCCAAGCTAATTAGTGGTTTAAATATCGATATTGTCGTTAAATATAATTACTGAGTACTTGTTGAATCATCGGAAACTAATAGTATAAACAAACTCGAGTAGTCCAATGAACTCGTAACCACGAAACACCAAATACGAACCTTTTTCTTAAAACTGTCGGCAGTGACGGGAAGAATAAGGAAATTCACATCTCGCTGGTATCATTTCGTTGCTCAATCAGCCAAAACCGGCGGCGATTGACGTTCAGAGATAACAGCAACGACCCTCCAAATCATTCGCACCTTTCACGTGCGTCTCTCTATCTCTCTCGTTGCGTGCAGCGTCGAGCTCGTGATGAGCTTGGGGGACTTTAGGGTCGCGAAACGTTCATTGAAAGCGCAGGTGCGTGTTTTACGTGCGCGCAAGCGCTTTGCGGATTCTCTTTATGGATCGACTAGGAATCACGGGAAGAAGACGCGAATTTCGTATCATTCCAATTCGCATAATAAAATGTTTCTTCGATGCGATTGCGTTGTCGACACAAAAACACGACTGCATATTAATCGATTTTAAACAAACAAAAAAATAACCGAGACAAACCCAAAATTATTTTTTTGCTCTCCGCGATGTATCCTTTGCCGATAAATCCGCTTCCGGCTTGTATTTTTATCGGCCAGAGGTATTCGAAGGACGAAAACGAAATTTTTCGTAGATGTCATATTTTTGTAAATATCCTTTATGTCTGTTATATTTATCATCGATCTTTTGAAACGCAACTAATGGCAGTTCACGAGCGAAATAAACTAAAATCTCGAGTCTCTCTTCATATAATTACTTTCGAGTAGTGAAACCGAAGAGTGTACGAAATGGTTTGTTTTTCAATATTTGCCTCTTGCCGTTCGGCTCAAGTGACACCTCTCTGTCATGAAATATTCATAAACACGCCGGTGCGAAAGTATACGATCGACCAATTTCGAGCGGAATCTTTCCATGAAATCGATAGTTTCGGTCTCGATATCGCGAGAGATATTTCGATTGAGCATAGTGACATTAGGTCTCTCATATACACGCGTTTACGTTCACAAATAGAGAAAGATCTGTCGGTCGATTTCGTTCTAAGCCTAGAGGAGGAATAATCGATGAATACAGGAAGAGTAGAAGTCGGAGCGCGAAAGAAGGAGAAGCCACTGTCAAAAAGTGAAAGGTTGTCCGTCTCGTTGACTACCATCCCCACATGCGCGTGTATCTGGATTGGCAGCGCGGGGCGCCTCACGGACTGAAAACTTTTTTGTTAGATCCGATACATAGTTGACCGATCGGCATTCGCGCGTTCGCTGTTCTATAGATTTCTTCCACAATTTAACCATCTACCGCGTGATCTCACGGATCGCAAATCCGTGCTTTTACGATACTCTGCTGGCAGAAGATATCGGCGAAGAGAAATACCTGCAACAAATATTTAGTGATTACCAGGTTGCATGAGTGATTTTATCAGTGTTTCGATTAATTGATAGACATCATTCGAAAAAATGAACTTAACGATAACCTCTTGTAATTTTTAACGAGTGTTTCTTTTTATTCTTATCCGGATGAATTTTAGTTTAACCCGTGACAGTGATTTGAAAAAGTTTTTAATGTGTGCTTTTACTAGTTGTATCGGAAGAATAGTTTAATTTGTGTAATAAAATGAACAAAAAGAAAGAGGAAATGGAGAATACAGAAGTTGAGTGTCCATTCGCAAAACTAAGAATCGATACGTTGAAGGAATGTACGAGGTTACTAAAGGAAGAAGGAAGCGAACATTACGGAAGAGAAACTTTTCGGCGACTCATTCAGGAACAGGTAATCGTACAAAAACCAGAAAAAGTAGATATTCGATGGGTGATTTATAAACCGATCAACTGTTGAATGTCAACGGCGGTATCTTTTTCGGCTCGCCTCGCGTTTTCATTCGAATGTTCTTATGTTTTCCTCGATCGTACAAGACCTTGACTCAATGGGGGGCTCATTAGCGTCCTCAGTTTTATTTTCACCGCTCCAATTTCGTCACGATCGATTTGCAAACCACGAATCGGATCTTTCACAAAAATGCATTAAATTTGTTTCTAAAGAGTGACGTAAGACACCATTCGGAATTATTATGATTTTCATAAATAAAATCGATTATCTATACATGGATATATTATAAATTTAACAGGTTATGAGTAGTTTTATGAAACTATTTTAACAAAAAACGCGTATGAGCTTATTGAAGCAGATGATACGTTATCCTCAAAGCAATAGAAAAGCTTTTATTCGAGGAAAATTTTGGAAATATCTCACTTTTATCGAGTGATCCTAATGACGGGTCTGTAGTTTTTTATCTTGGTTTTTTTGCATCAAGGTGGCCGATCGCCCGTGGGCAAAACGTACTCCGCCAAGTCCTTGGGTACCTCGGGCATCACCCGAAGCGTATGCGCTTACACGATCTCGTCTTATGCGAACGAATAAAAAAAGAAGAAGGGGGAACCTCGTTCTCTACACAGCCTTCCATTTTAATTCCTTTTCTATTATAATTGGCAAAATACGTGTCGTCGTTGCTTACGTCGAGAATCGATTTTTTCTTCTCACTTTTTTTTACGAATCTCTGTTTTTTCCATCGATTGGGTAAAAAACGGGACCGCCGAAGGAAATTCACGCTTCGATATGATAATCATATAATTATGGTGACTTGAGGCTTTTTTCGTCTCGAGAAAGGGCTGGTACCGCATGTCGATTTTCTATGACACTGACCCAGTTTAAATGGGGGAACGATATGAGCAAACGTCGTACTTATGTGGACTGTTACGCGATATTCTCGGCCCGTTTTTTTCTTCTATATCGGTAATGAGATCAAATAAAATTTTAAATCCCGAACAACAAACAAAGCGAAATTTGTTCATCCCACTCTACGTTTATCTCTTATTTCTTTTGATTATGTAAAATAGGAATTGTATCTATTTGCAGGCACTTTTAGAGAATTTATTCGTATTGTTCGATCAAGATCGCGATGGTTTTCTGAAGCAAGATGAATGGACAGAGTTCCTGAAGGGAAGATTAACGTGAGTTTAATGACGTATATGAGTTAATATCATACTTTTATTCGTGCGAGACGTTTATTGCGATTTAATTCTTACATTGCCGTCATCTTGATTAATACGGCTTTCTTCTTTTTAATCGTCCTTTCAAAACTTGCGACCGTTTCAGAAGCGAGAAGCAAAATGATTTCATCAATCAAGTTGAAAGCGCTGCTTATGTCTTGTGTGGCGATGATCCTATTAATTTGTCGACGTTTCGACAAATTTTCACTATCAAAGGGGTGAGATTTTAAACATTTTCAGACGTTCCACGAAATTCCATACATTTTTCTTGTTTGGCAGGTTATAGATAAACTTTTCCGTTTCATCGATCAAGAAAATTCTGGTTCTATAACGCCAACGCAAATTATGGATTTTCTTACATATTTTAGTGACCCAAGGTAAAGCTTACAGTATAGTGATAAGTATCGATTATAATTAAAAAAATACTAATTTTAAACAAAAAAAATCAAAGTTGCCGAACTGGATTCGACAAAGCGAGTCTCGAATGGTTAGAGAAGATTTTCAAACAGACTGTCGGCAACGAAAGAGAAATACGTCGCGAGGAATTCAAGAAAATAGTGACATCGAAGAACGTAGGGTGGAAGCATAAGTATTTTATTTTTACATTTCGACCCGAGTCGAAAAATTTGATTGGTTTTTTGGTTGTATATTATACTGTTTTGTTGGCAAACATAATGTAGACGTTCAAGTACGGTGAAAAAAACAATAAGTCCAATTTTTCGACGCGGGATGATATATCGACCCCTCGATCAACAAATTTAACCATACCTTGTTTGTGTATACAATTCTCGTGGACTGGCCACTTTGCTCGGGAAAATTCGCGGCCGCATCCCTCCGCAGAGGGTCAGCCAAGTTCCAGTATATATCTTAGAAACACTTCACAATTTACACTTTTCACTGGAATACTCGCGGAAAGAAATCAATAACATGACCGATTTTTTGAAATGTTTGAAACTGTTTTAAACCATAATGGCCGTACTGCATAGTTACGGCGTCACGTGACCAAGACTGGGATCTACACCGTAATTTGTATCAACGGTATGTGGCGCCGCCACTACATGAGAACTAATTTAAGGCACGAATAAAATAGTACTTCATTATAAATATTTACTTCGTAATTACGCTGTACGGCCATTACGGTTCAAAAAGTTTCAAACATTTTAAAAAATCAGTCGTATCGTTGATTTTTTTCGCAAATTTTTCAGTGTAAAGTATTTCCACTTGCTGGTGCTTGTTCGGTCTTTTTTGGAGCGATGTGGCTGCAAATTTTCCCGAACAATGGGGCTAGCCCGCGAAAATTGTAAGTATACATGGAAAAGATAAGGTTAAATTTTTCGATTTGAGGAGTTGTCATCATTCGTAGTTTACTTTACTCATATATTTAAATTTTTTAATTCATAACAACTACAAATCTCGGATTGTCAATTCGTTTTTTTTTGAGTAGCCTTTCTTCACGGAGAGAGTATTCCAAATATTTGATAAAGACAACTCTGGCACAATTTCGTTGCAAGAGTTCATCGATGCGATGCACCAATTCGCGGGAAAAACCCCAGATGACAAAATGAAATTTCTCTTCAGAGTTTACGATATTGACGGTAATTAAATAATAGTTATATATATAGAATTCGTTACATTAACTTGATACGATTGTGATTCGAACATCAGTAAGATCAAAGATAATATGAGAGTTGGAATTAATTTCGTCACTTTTTTTTCGAAGGTGACGGGTTGATTCAATTACGTGAGCTCGAACATGTCATGAGAGCTTGTATGGAAGAAAACGGTATGCAATTCAGCGAGGAACAGATCGAAGATTTGACGGTCGCGTTATTCGAGGACGCCGATCAAGGAAACCGTGGTGCGATTACATTCGAGGCATTAAAAAAACAATTGGAGAAACACGAGGGTTTATTAGAGAATCTTTCAATTAGGTGCGCATCGAAATCAAATGGAAATTTATTTAAAACAAATTATTGTAAAAGATAAATTATTTTTGTTTCAACGAAATTTGCAGCATAGATCGTTGGTTGGTGCCGCCGAAACCAAAACCAGCGAAAAAATCACTTTTACCATCTCTTAGGCCCTATCAATTGACAAAACCATATATGAAGAATAATTATGTTTATCTCGCCTTTCTTTCCATTTATGCATTAATTAATGCAGGACTCTTTATTTCAAGACTTTATCAATACAGAAATGCTAATGGATACGTCATGTTGGCTCGCGCTTGCGGTAATTATATTCTATTATTAAAAATGATTGATTTACAATATTCTAGATATATAATTTTACAGGTCAATGTTTAAATTTTGACTGCACATTTGCACTCATTCTCATGTTGAGACAGTGTATCACGTTTCTCCGTACCCACGGAGGAAGTTCGATTTTCCCTCTAGATCAGCATATATATCTCCATAAAATGAATGGAATCTTAATCAGTATTTTCAGTGTTATCCACACTCTTATGCATCTTCTCAATTTCGGTTTGTGATTACATGAATTGAAAATAAAAATAATTAGTTATTGATTTTTAATTTAATTATAAATTTTAAAAATTAATTTTTCAATGTAGGTACAATTGTGATAAATGATGAGCATTTGAACAGCGCTCATTACACAATGTCCGAGTGGTTACTGACGAGTCGGCCTCATCTTTTTGGCCTGATAGCCGGTGGTGCGAATCCTACTGGAGTAGTACTCGCAATCATACTCACTATAATGACTGTTTGTTCGATGCCATTCGTTCGTCGCGGCGGTTGCTTCGAGGTATGAAACAATCCTTCAAGATAATTTTCTCCTTTCGACTATTAATCGATAACTGATCGATTAGACGATAGTAAAATGTGAATGGTGTTGAAGGTCCGGTGAAAGGATTATTTAAATGAAGGTCAATGATATGTCATAAAACAATTTAGGTCTCAAGATACTTTCCATTAGTTTCCTATTGGCGTTGTTTATTTTATATATATATATATATTTTAATCATCAAATAAGGTGTATTAAAATGATCGATTTTTGTATGATGTAAAAAAATTTGAATCTCATCAAATATTCTGCACAGGTTTTTTATTGGTCTCACTTACTTTATATACCATTTTGGATACTGCTGGTATTTCACGGCCCGAATTTCTGGAAATGGTTTATCATACCTGGAATTATTTACATCATTGAACGTATTCGTAGGATGGCTTGGTTGCAAGCTGAACGAGGCAAAACTTACATCAGTTCAGGATTGCTATTACCCTCAAAAGTCACTCATCTTGTAATTAAGAGACCACCTCAATTTGATTTTCGTCCAGGTGATTACGTATTCGTAAACATTCCCGTAATAGCGAAATACGAATGGCATCCTTTCACAATCAGCAGTGCTCCAGAACAAGATGGTGAGTATATATTCGCGATTCATCGGGTGAGAAGGGTATCAATTAACCACTTTATTTTTGAACAGATTACATATGGCTACATATCCGAGCGGTTGGTGAGTGGACAAATTCTCTTTACTCTTATTTCGAGAAAGAGCAGTTAAAGTTACATCGTGGCGATGTATCGGCAATAGGGGGATGTAACAGTATTACTATTTGCAGAAAATTATCGTTAGTATTATTTGATTTAATTGTACTTATCGCATGATGCAGGTAAGAGACTGATTAAATGATCGAATTAATGTATGTTACAGTGGATTAAACGCGAAAGTATCAAAACCTCAGCCAGTTTCGCCATTATCGTTAAATGAACAACGTGGGTACGACAATCCATTATTTTCGTCGGTTGGAACGAAAGAAACTATGTCCAATCCAATCATCAATAAAACAGAAAATTACATGACGTCACCAGAATGTGAGGAAAACTACTTAACTATTCTATAATATCGAAGAGATTATTTTTGGTAATTATTGAACATGATATCGCAGGCACACCAGATGCAAAGAGAATATCGCGAGAAATGAAACTTCATCGTCTTCTCGCGGGTAGTAAAGTTCCACTGGAGAAATCAAATTCCTTACCTGATATGCAAACGCGTAATAAGAAGAAAGAAAGAATCTTAGCGTTCGTATTACTTGTTTAATTGAAGAATTTGATATTGTAAAGTCTTTATGATATGAAGATTTATAATACAATTCCAGATTACGTGATTATTCGAGATCAGAATCAGAGAAAAGTTTCGACGAGAGTGAGATTCGTCGTGCTCGTTTGAAATCATTAGGAGTTGCATATTTGAGTCCTCAAAACAAATCTCTGGCACATAGTTTCAAATACATGCGAACAAAGCCGACCATTATTGCTTTCAAAACTCCGAGTTTCGAAAATTCTGAAAATGATATTATGGATAATAAAAGAAAAGGTAATTTATAATTATGTTAAATTTCATATTTAGACAGTCCAAATTATTATGTTTGCAATTTTAAGATTCTAATCGAAAGACGAATGAAAATGAAAGTACAGTGAACGGTTTATTAGCCGCTGAAGAAGGCCGTATTCAACATAAATCAAAGGGTGGACAAAATGTTAAAACGAACGCTGTTGATGAAAAATTCGATGAATCATCGATAAATTATCTTGTTGGAAAACCGCTAGAGGTTTTTATTTTCAATTACATAACCTGATAAGTGATAAAATTTCATAATTATACATTCGCTTATTTAATTTTGAAATTTTTGTTTTAGATATATATTGATGGTCCTTATGGAGCCCCGTCAAGCCATATTTTCCAAGCGCAACATGCGGTATTAATTGCAACGGGTATCGGGGTTACTCCATTCGCGTCGATACTGCAATCGATCATGCATCGTTATTGGAAGGCACGTCATAAATGCCCAAACTGTAAATTTTCGTGGGCCGGTGATATACCATCTACTGTTATGCATCTGCGAAAGGTGAAGATTTATTGTTACCATACAAATTAATACCTCATCGAATAATATAAAAGTAAGATTATATCGAAGGTGATTATAAATTGAACAATAATATCGTTATAGGTGGACTTCTTCTGGATTAATCGAGATCAGAAATCGTTTGAGTGGTTTGTTAATTTACTTTCACAATTAGAAATGGAACAGGCTGAATTGGGTGGTACTATGGAACGTTTCCTAGAAATGCACATGTATATTACGAGTGCCCTACAAAAAAATGATATGAAAGCTGTGGGTTTACAATTGGCATTAGATTTGCTACACGAGAAGGTAACTGCTAATCATTGATAAATGATAATTAGTTATACAACAGCTGAATATAATTTCTCTATTAAGGAAAAACGCGATTTAATAACCGGATTGAAAACAAGAACTAATGCTGGTCGACCAAACTGGGATAAAGTTTTCAAGCAACTTCAAGATAGAAAAAAAGGCAAAGTAACAGTTTTCTATTGTGGACCACCACAATTAGCTAGAATTTTACGATATAAATGTGACCAATTTGGATTCACGTTCAGAAAAGAGTCGTTTTAAACTATTCAGTATTGATTTTATCTAAGCATTGTATGACAGATGCAACGTCATATATGAAAATATTTTATTTGTATTTTATTATTGTCAAACAAACTATTTTTATTATTATTATTATTATTATTATTATTATTATTATTATATTCAAACTATTAAAATGTTTCGGAAAATCGAACTTATTATTGAATATTTTTTTCTCACTTACGTGATAAAATTTTCGTTTCAAGTTATTCTTGGAGCAGCGTTCAAAATTCTTGATGTCTCATGCATTAACCATATCGTTACTAATAAAATTAAAAATTTAACTTGCCGATTGTTCATGTTATCTATTAGTTTAACATTTGTTGCTATATAAAATGTTTGACTGGAGTTAGCAAATTCTTGTACTGAATTTACATAGAAAATTTAGAAAATAAATATAATTCACACTATATAAATTTATACGCAGCTCTGACGATACATTTGCTATTAATCTTCAATTGTCTCATACTTCAATCGGATTTAATTACATTAACTTCAGGGCAAACTATAATTATAGGAAATACCTATAACAAATTAATATGTATTAATGTATATATATTTATTAAAATAATACAATCATAAGTTATATGAACGTCAATTGGAATTCTTACGTATATTGCACAATTTTTTAACAATAATAAGATAGAGATTCTGACTAGAGTGTCAATTTGCCAAGAGACCAGCTCGAAAAAATAAGTATTAATTAATTATGTATTAATCAATTTTCTTATTCGTATTATACCATATTATATCATCATATAGAATGTAAAAAACTAAATACATTCAGTACATCAACATCATCCAATATCACGTTTGTAAAACACATATTATTGTAAAGTATAATTCTTCACAGGAATGGCAATAGAAATGTAAAATTTTCTATAACTGACATACAAATAAATGTATAAAACATATATGATTCGAATGTTTCAGTACTTCTTCATTTTAACGATCATGGCTCATTAACATGGAAGCTTGGCTATCACAAGTAATATTTAATTCACAGGGTTGTTGGTACCAAGGCTCACCATCTACTTGCATAGCACATGCTTCAAATAATTTTATCTTGAATTGAAAAATGATTCAAATATTAATAACGAATATATAGGAAATAGAATGATATATTATAAATACCTTCACAGTTTGTCCCTGGCTTAATTTATAAGGCTGTGATAAACCAACTTGAAGTTGAGCCATGTGGAATGATGAATGAATAGCTGCAACTTCTATTTTTCCATCATTTATACTCTGTTCGCCCATTTTTTCATCTCCTAAAGATAAGAGAAGATAATTTAAATATTTATAATAAACATTTCTTGTTTAGGACAAAAGTATGTAACCTTCTGTTTTCATACTCCAGAGATCCACTCCAGCAGCCCATGATGGAATGTTAAGTATAATAATGCTTTCTATGGCGGGTAAGTCAATTTTGTTACCATCCACAAATACTTCTAATCTCTTTTCAAGATCTTTGTATTCCTTTTCAATAACTTGTTGGGTACCAAAACATAAATACAGCAACTGTAATAATTAATTTAATCTATTTATAAGTTAAATATGAAATATATTTATATTTAATAAAAGGGAATCACCTTGTTAAATATTCTGTGACTGAATAAATAGAAGCGACTTTGTCTAGTACGGTGAAAGCTTAATGTTACTTGAGCATCAACCCCAATACTGAGATAATTATACATGTGAAATGAAGAACGTGGATTTCTAAAATCTAGTTTGGCTGATGGCTTTAAATTGACTGTCCACCTAAAAATATATATACATAGTGAAACATGTTTCTACTTTCATTTTTAAAATCAAATTTATTTACCTGTCTAAATTTACTTTGAGAGCAGACTGAATTCTACACAATAAATCTCCTGGATCTAAATCAGAGTCATGCTCTTTGCCCCATCCTAATACTCTTGACAAATCATTTCCAGTTCCCAAAGGAAGTATTGCAACTGATGGTTCTGGCTGTAAGAACAAGAAAAATGTGGCATCACCCTAATTTTCATTTTATTATATGTACCTTTAATTTGAGTTTGTGAATAGTGCTAAGTAACCAAGATACAGTTCCATCACCACCTGCCACAAGTATATTCCAAGTGATGTTCTTTGTAAATTGGCACCATTTTAAAGCTGCAGTTAAATCTTGTTCGTCTAAATCTATTATTTGGGCTGGGTTGAGTAATCTTCTAAAGAGTGATAAAATCTCATCACCATCATTATTACCAGATTTTTTGTTAGCTAATAGGAAAAAATTGTTGTTTATCATATTTTCTTTATTTTTATTAAAATTTCAAAATTAAATAAATGTACATACCAACAACAATAAGTGGATTCCACTTAGGCCATTTTGGTACAGATATAGATTGAACTTGCAATTTTTTCTTCATTGTGCTTCTCTTATTGGTAATTATTAAGCTAGTAGGAGGAATAATCATTTCTTTGAATGTACCAAAGTCACATATCTATTAATATGAAATATATGGATAAAGTTTTAAATTCATAAATGCATACAATGAATTAATATTGTAATAATTACTTCTGATGAATGAGCTTTACAAATCTCGTGAACACATCTCTGGCACCAACAACATGACCAACCTATTAAACCTGGTTCAATATCAATTTCTTCACTGCATACATGACACGTATCATTTATTGGCAAATTCCCTATTTTAATCAGTTAATTATTCTCACAAGTGAAATTGAAAATATTAATATACCTGTATACATAGTGAGATACCTTGAATCCAATGATGTTTCATATCATCTTTATCACTGCAACTAATTACTTTACATTTCAATGTTTTGTCAGCTATTTTTACACAATTATGATCAGCGCAAATGCCACAGCAGTCGCATAGCAGACTATCTACATTTAATAACAATGTAGTGCAAATGCTACAGTAATATGCCTAAATTTTGATTAATTGTTTTGATTAATTTCCAGTTGACTCTCAATAAGCAAAATTACAATTTAGATAAAATACCTTTGAATTCCTTTTTAAATTTTTCCAATTATGCTCTTTAGTTGAATCTCTAATGTGAATACGAGGAGTATCAAAAAAATATCTAAAACAATTTAATGTAACAGCAAAAATGATCATAGTTGATATTGTCGGTAGAATAATCTCATTTATTTCTACTTCCCACATCGTGCACAGGAATAGTTATTTTACGTTAAGAATATAAAAAAGATACTGAAAGTGATGATAAATTTGTTAGGAATATGAAACTGAATTATTATTAACTTATTACTTACAAATGTCATCAAACTCGCGTTACAGCAAATAACTACATATAATAAAGCATATCTAACAATATAATTTGGACAAAATTGAAAATAATTTCTATTTCATCACAAAATTCTTTGAAATCCATTCATGATTCTGGTTTAAAAATTAAATATGTTTATTTAAGTGACGTATCAACAAGGAGAATGTCGAATAAGAAAAATTGGAAATGTACTGGTCCGCCATTTATTGGACCAATTCAAATTTAAAATTGAACGTTGGTACCCTCTTTGGGACTAAAACAACAACTGTTACTGATAAAATGAATCGGGTAGTTTGCCTCGTAAATTTTGTGTTATATTTGTTACAAACATAGTTTTGAACTTGTGAAATAATTTAGTGTATAATTTATTTACTAATAAGATTTTGCTAATCTAATTAAAGCTGCTTCGTTTCAAAAGGTAACATGAATTTAAAAAACTGTAATTTGGAGACTCATTCTTTAGTTGATAAAACTGATTTAAATGAAGTAAGATCTTCAAATTAAGTTTATTAACCAAAAATTATCATTAATCAATAACTTTATTTTAGGAAAAATTTGCTTTACTTATTGATGTTATGGAAAAGCATTTTGCAGCCTTAAAATTACTCGATTCAAGTCCAGAGCCTAAATCAGGAAATGAAACACAAGTAACGGATCAACCCTGGCGACAGAAAATTCAAATAGAACAAGAATATGGACATCAAAATGCATTAAAACTTATTAAACAATACAGTTTTGAACAGACATTCGATGAATCATCAAATATAAGGTATCACAATAAAATATTGAATATTATCTCAAGATATCCTTCTAAAACATAAAATTATTTTAGGCAGGTAAAGATTTCAGAAGTATTGAAATCAAATGATGTTGAATATAGAAATACTTGGAATGCTCAAATTCCTTACAATTGTGATTTATCGAGTTTGAATAAAACTGGTTTTGTAACTAATCGTGAAACATATTCAGAATTACCAGCTAAAGGTAAATTAGAATTTATGGAAACAGATGATATCGAAGATAACTTATCGATTAAGGAACACATAACTGTGCCATCGCTAGATGTTAAAACAATACAAAATAATTTGCCTGAAAAACCTAACCTATTATCCAGAACTGAAACAAACATTCCTAAAACTAAAAATTATAGTAAAACAGAATATCAAAACTTTAAGAAAACAATTAGGCCTTTAATTCCAAATCGTGTAGAATCTAAAAGAGTAATGGGAGGCTATTGGACTTTCTTCTGCTTGATACCGTTTATTGTATTGTTATTAAATGAAGTATTCAATGATTCTATTTATAAGTATATAGAATTGTATTCTGATAGAAAATTCAATTACACAATTGCGATCGAAGAATTAAAACTTAGAGTGTATGGGCAGAATCAAGCTATTAACGAATTAACAAATTATTTAGAATACGATAATGATAATATCAAAGTGGCAATTTTGGTGGGCAGTGTAGGTGTAGGAAAATCGTACACAGCTAAGATCATGAAAGAAAATTTGTTCCATAGTAGTATTTATGAATATTTTCCACCTTTAGATATTCAAGACATTAGTAATACATATTCTTTGTCAAGATGTAATTTAATTATTTTAGAGAATTTAAAAATAGATGACATTACAAATGTAGAAGCATTGATAAGATCAATGAGGGAGAAAAAAGATATTTGTGCTACAATTTTAGCCATTTTTAATTTAAGAAGAATCGATCCAGATTTATTACATAAATTGAGTTCGTCCGATCAGAAACACATAATTATGGATCACTTTGTAGATAAAAATATAATTGGTCCTGTTATAGAATTTGTTGAGCTAGAAAAGGATGTTTTAAAAAAATGTATTTTAGATGAAGCTAAATACATTAATATTGAACTTTCGGATGAACAAATTAATGAGATTTCTAACACTTTGGAAAAATCTCAAAGTGGATGTAAAGGAGCTTACTCTAAAGTTCTAGTTAAAGCAAAAACACGAAACGGTATTGTTTAATATTTAGAAATATAATTTCATATATATTATTCCATACTTTTAGTTTCAATTTCCTAATATTTTTAAATATCCTACCAATTTTTTGTCAGTACTGTACATTATGCATTTAGCGTCAAATTTTTAACGTTCCTAACTACAAATATATTTAATTGTTAATTTTCGTTGTTTGTAAATTTTTCGTTATACTTATGTGATAATATATTTTTGGCTTATTGCATGTAGACTTATGGGAGAGAAAGAGAATGAAAATTTCTAGATCTAAGAATAAAAACAGAATTGCTCAATATGTAGTACTGAGTTTCACTTCCGTATCGATTAATACAATCGCAATAGGTTACCACTGATATGCGAATGTACGTAAAATGTATTTTGATTGAAAAAAATGTACAATATTTATTTTACCTAAAAACAGACTCATCAAGCGAATAGTGAAAGCGATTTATAAAAAATAAAAGTGAAAATGAAATTTCGCTTGTTTTTTATGTACAATATTTTTTACTATCATGAATCTAATTTGTTAAAAATAAAAAGTAAAAAACAAACGACTAAAATGTTTTGGCGATTACCGTCTCTCGCGATAATTAGTCAGTCCGATGTCAGATTTTTAAGAAATCGATCAATTCACGTAATACTCGCTCCAAACTTTTTTCTTTCTTCTCTTTTTTTCAGTGAATGTAATCGCATTTCACTCTAGGATTATGAACAGCGCAGGACTATTGCGTGTCAGAGCCTTGTAAGAAAAATGGCACATAAAGCGAATATTACGTTACCCCTTAGTATTATGCGTTGTTTAACGTTATATAGCTGATAAAATTGGTTCGAACACATCACCTCTGCTTAATTTTTCTTTTGCTTTCTATAGAACTCGTTTTGCCAATCTCTGGTCTTTTATTTCTGGAAATCTTCCAGAAATGCGTTGAACGAACGCATAATTTAAAGCGCGCATTTGAGCGAACATGTTTATTTTTCGAAAGACAATATTAACGTTGGTATAGTGTTCCGTCACTGCCGGATCGTCTAGAGCTATTGAGAAGATTCCTTTTGTACCTTTGCGTCATATTTTTTATAATGCATTGGCCCGGGCAAGAGAGTAACGATCAACGAGATTCCTCTCTCCCCGCCTCCGAAGGAAAAGTCAATTTCCTAATATTTGTTCGTTACGTGTATGCATGATGTAACTTTCAACGTATTACGACGGCCCTGTCATAGACACTTGTCTGAATGTCGTTAAAGCATAAAGCACGCATGCACAATAATGCACGCATATCTGTGTCGTCAAACCAATTTTCTATCAAGAAACAAACGTTCGAGTCCGATATTTCATACGTTATCAAATAATTAGCGAATTACGTAATTATATAAAAAGTATTAAATTATCTACTTTTTCAATCTTATTTCGGCGCTTTCACTAACTTTAATTTTCCTTTTTACGCAAAATGTATAGAAAATGCTCGCGAGTCGGATAAATGAGATTTGCGGCTATAAACTAATTTTAAATCTCCGCGTGCACATATCTTGTACAGACGTTACGTATGAGCCTATATCCTTTATTACGTTAAAGGAAAAAAAGAGATTTGGGTCATATGTGATATAATAATTACTTAATTTGTACAATTTTAGTCGTCACGTCCTTGTCTCGTTATAGCGATGCACAAGGATGGAATACGATCGATGCAATTTGCATAGAGCTCTTTCAGAGTCAATCATTTACGATCGAACGTGATGCGCTATTGGTGTAAACAATATCGGCATATATCATACCTTGTCTCGTTCTCTACCAACTGAGCTTTCAGATATCTTTAACACATCTTCATCGTACCGTTTTTTAAACAAGGAAGTCGCGATAAAAAAATAAAGTATGCTATTATACATTATCGATTTTCAACAACGAGTGCGAAACATTCACAGTCTGGTGAAATCAATTATCTCAGTCTAATTTTACATAAAAAAAGATGAAAGGAACGAATGGATTATGTAAATTCCGCGCGTATCTAATTAATCGTCAATTCGAATTTCCACTTTCCTGATATTTATTCATTACGCGTGGACAGAATTCGTGCAGCTGTGCAAGATTGGGAAAACTGGAAGAGAGATGAAAATCGGTAATTTCTAAATACTTGGAAGACAACGTAACGAACCGCATAGCCCGAAAACCCGGAACAGGTTGAGGGTGGTCCCGCGGTTTGGGGCAATCTAGCCAACGGACGTCCGAAGATAACCGGTCATACAAAAATTACGAAATACGCGCGGAAAACGCACAATGGCATTGCCCTCGTCTATAAAAGAACGTGAAGCCGAGCGTCAACTCGACATTACACCGCTCGCCACTGAATAAGACGGAGTGGAGGATTTTGCAACAAGCTATTCGGTATTCCGCAGGACGTTCCGATAAATACGGGAGTTCATTGTTAATAAGGAAACCGAGCGGCAAGGTGGTAATAACCTTTTGATCGAATATCCATTTCATTCCAACGTAAATCGTTTTCATCCTTAGAAAGAATTCGAAAATTGCGTCATCTTAACGAATTTAGCCTTTAAACGATCCAAATTATGCATTGAGAAAATTTGAGAAACGTTGTGTTAAAAAAGGATTTAACAAAAACAAGATATATGAAAACCGGTTTCATGTGGATACTAAATGAAAATATTAAATATTCGGAATTCGTTTTGCAGTGCTCGACAAGGGACTGCGATTGGAGATTCTCTGGCGTTTCGTGTGCCGCAGGAGCGAGAACCCATCGCTCGTCTCCAGAAACGAGACTCGATCGGCGTGCACGTCCCTGACGTAGTCACGAAGGTGGTGGAGGAAGAAAGGTGGCCCTGGAAATTATAAAAGAACGTCCGTACCACAAGAGGGGGACAGTCGCGTCCAAGTGCAGCTAAGAGACCACATCAAGGGTGAGTTGCTTCGAATGCACTATATCGATAATACCCGCGTCGATACGAGCGTTCTTTGTGCAAAAGGTTTTCCCTTCGGTTAATCTCGATCGATCGTTCTTCATTTTTAACATCGCCGTTTCGGTAGTGCGATAATTTTTCGGATGTAACACCGCTAACGATATACGAGTGTCCGGCTGTGTTTTTTCTTCCTTTTTTTTCCTATTTTTTAAAAGGCTTAAGAACCAAAGGTTACACCCAATATGCGATCTAGAATTCCAATCCGGATCTCATGGTCGTCAAGAAATTAAAATGCATAAAGTCGTTCTTCGATAATTCGCGACGAAGTGCGTGGATAATCGGCACTCAAAAATCTGTACGTCTAGAGATAAGAATCAGACCGTGGCGAGAATTAATTTCGCAAAAGGGCAATTTTCTCGGGGAAACGAAGAGTTTAAGTAAAATTTCGAAGTTACGACATGCGTAGTTCAACGCTCGTAATTTGCGGTATCGCGCGGGTACTTTTGACATAATCCTAATAATAGAGTAACCTATGAAGGCATCGAGAGGTGTAATGAGTTACGTGATCGGGGGGGGGGGGGGG
>NCVS01001109.1:13906-45519 GCA_003055095.1 Goniozus legneri | reverse complement strand
GGGGTTAGCGTAGAATTGGCGAGATCCTTAGTACGCGCAGTAGAAATCGAAATATCGGTAATCGCCCGAAGCTTTATGCAGAATAGCATTTCGATACGATTAAGAAAAAAAAGAGTTCTCACAGTTCTTATAGTTTCACAAGCGTAACGATCGATTCGATCTGAGCACCGGTCGAATCAGGATAAACTTGTACTTTCTACGCGGAAGACGAACGCTTCAATTAACTGCTAGACGTCGTTTTGTTTTGACTGAGTCGCGCGCGATTATAAAAATAGTTAATCTTTGAGAAGGATATTAACGCGATTACGCTCTCGAAACTGGATAGATTTTCAACCTGGAAACGTGTTTATATGTAACGACTGGACTGGACTGGACCGATTATTTCACTACGGCAAGCTACGAACGAAAATGTCCGTCCGATTTTCGAATATCTATAACACTCGAATCGCGGAGCACTTGTGCTATTGAAGTAGTTATTATTATTCATCTATCAGATCTCTTCGAAGGCTAAGCGATGACCGAGGAAGATACTCATACGTCGTACAAACGATGACAGAATTTCGATTTGCAGCCTTCCTCGGGACGAGGTCGATGTTACTCATGGAAATCCCTGTAGTGTAGTAAGATCGATTTTTGCCGAGAATTTCGGAAAAATTGCAAACCAAATTCTAATTATGTCATTAGTGGCGACTATGGTAATTAAAAGTATCATAAATTTCATTATCGGCTAATTCTTGATGAGCAACTGAATTATTTATTGGTTGTGAAAGCGAAACGATAAGTCAGTTAAATATCGCAAAAAAATCTAATTCAACTAAACGAGTTTCTAATTAGACGAATCTTGTATTTAAATAACAGCAATCATCTCCGATCTCTTAAGCGTCGAACAAAGATAGGTGAATAAACCCAAACCGATTGCGTAATCGGAGAAAGTTGTTGCATAACTGACCAACTCACATACACGTGGTCAACCGTAGACTCATGAAACACCAACCGTTCCCCTTTCAATGTAATAATCGTTATGTCATACCGTTACCTCGCGAGAGGCAACACAAGAAAAGTTATATTCGCGAATTGAGTATGATGCAATATCGTTTATCGACAAAAGAAAAGATTGTTACTTCTTTGCAATGAAGAATCGTATACATACCTAATTATACCCGCGTTGTTCTTAGCGGCACAAATTTTCGAATGCGTAAGTAAGTGGGTCACTGTGTCATACCGCAAAATCATAATATCTGTTATTTTCTTATGGGAAATGAGTTTGTCGCGTACACAGGCAAGAAATAAGATAGTTTTCCGATTATTTTTCTAGGTTCAAAAACTTTTGATTGATCGCTCCACGAGTCTCTTTGACAAAACAAAAAGAGCGAAAATGGGTGCTATCGAGTGGGTTTCCGAAGCGGACGACTACGTGTGTCCTCTTTCCGAAGAGACACAGAAATTGGCGAAGGAAGAGTTGAGAGAGGACAAGAACACCAGGGATCAAGCTCTGGAACAAATGCGCAACTGGATAAAACTGAATCCACGCATTATGAATTCTCGACTTGGTGAGATTAGATATTAATGATTAATATTGCTCGATTTATTCATTTCATTATTAGTTTAAAAGGATATATTGTTTTTTCACGCAAAAATAATCATTCGCTCTGTTCATCCGTTTTGTGTGAGAAAATACTCGTACCGTAAATTGATTCATGTATCTTGCCAGATGCACAGTTTCTGTTAAGATTTTTACGATGCAAAAAGTTCAATGTACCGATGGCACAAGAAGCCACCGAGAGATATCTCCTGTTGCGTCAAGTTTACCATCCAGCGTTCAACCGATTGGATATAACCGAACCAATTATGGAAGAACTTCTATCTTTGGGGTAAAATTATCGCTGCTAAATATTTTTCTTGGATCGTCGTATTAGGAAATTAAATTCCAATTTCATTTTACAATATTTTAGGTATCTCTTCGCTGCACCTGGCCGAGACCACAAAGGCCGCCGAGTGATCATTGCCAGACCAGGTAATTTCCCGAAAAACTACACCGTCCGAGCATAACAAAGACGAGAATTATCGTTGAGAATGTTGATGAATATTTTTTCGCGCAGGTGTCTTCGATCCTCACAAATACACTAACGCGGACATGTGCAAGATACACGCTATAACTTACGAAGCTTTGATGGAAGATGAAGAGAGTCAGGTTCGTGGATACGTTCATTTCGCTGACGGAGCGGGTGTCAGCTTCCCGCACCTGACACTCTTCACGCCGAAGGAGGCCGTACGTATCGTCAAAAACGGAGAGGTGAGATTCCGAACCTTACGCAACTAGATTATCAGTTGTCGAATAGCGACAGAACCATTCGTCATTACGGAAGTTTTGATCCATTCGTTGACGCGTTCTCCAAAAGATTTATTATATAAAGCCTATTTGGTTCAAGGACGTTCACGTAACATCAAATTTCGTAATGCGTTCCACAGAGTTTCGAGCAACGATAGGTTTTTCTTTTTTCTCCGCGAGCCGAAATCGGGTCGGTTGGTCCGGTTGAATATGGTGTTGCGTTAGCTATCGTCACGTAACGTGCTACACGATGCTATTTAATTACGAAATTCGTTGATATCTTGAGTTGTTGATCATTCAGCTGCAATCGAGGAAAAACACGATTTGATGTTTAGACTAGTGACGCGACCTTGATCATTTGATTACCGGTTAATGTATTTTAATGCTATTCAAAATGTAAAAAGCGTTGCGAGACACGCTGCGTTTATGTCATAAGAAGTTATAAATACAGAAAGATCTCACAGTCAATTACGACTCAACTGTTGAACCGTAACATTTTCAGCGTACCGTGCCGATGCGCCACAAAGAAGTTCACGCAATCAATGCCCATCCTTCTCTGAAATTCGCTTTGGATTTCGGAATGTCGCTAATTTCGGAGAAGATAAAGAGCCGTATTAAAATTTACACGAGCTTGGAAGATGCTATTAATCATAAAATGGATACTACCATGCTTCCTAAGGAATACGGTGGTACAATGCCGATGAAGGAAATGATAGGTAAAGTTGTTCGATTTTTAAATTTTTTCTAAATAATTACTTCACATGCATATTAACAAATATTATCTTATAGCTCTGTGGCGTAAAGAGCTTTTGGAGATAAGACCAAGATTATTGACTCATGATAAAATGAGAGTCCGTTTAGAGATGTATTCGGAAAAGGCTCGCGAAGGAGCCGTTTCGGCTCTCAAACAAGGTTTTGGTTGCTCGTCCGTCGGTTCTAGCGACTCCAACATGTACGGAATAAGTGGTTCGTTCAGGAAGCTGGAAGTGGATTGATATTTTTTTAATTATAATTGAATTTCGTCTTACTGTACTTGCCTCAACGTGATCTATTTTGTACGGAGGAATCAAGATTATGATTATTTCGTTTATTATAATCAGGGTATGTGTATACGATCACCATTAGTGGCGCGGTGATTTGTGATTATAGAAAAATACGAAATATTTTTGAATCGATGATCATCAGCTTTTGTGATTTTGGAGCTGAATCTATACTAAGTATTATACAATCTCCATAAGTGGAGCGTTATTCGTTATGCGTAGAACGATAATCTTCATAATTTCTAAATTGCTGAAGAATTTTTGAAGACTGTTTTAAAGGAAAAAAAATATTGGAAATAAAGAGTGCAGCACATGGTTGATCATTCGAAATTATTCATTTTTTTTTTGCTATATATAGATAGATTATTCGATTATGTTCATTTTTAAACGTATTCATTTAGCTTTAGCTAGTTTTAATGTGTTCTTAGTAAATTAGTCAAATGTAAATAATTGGTAAAGTATTCATAACGAAATTTTAAAATTGATATTTGTACAATTACTTCCTCTTTGTTATAATAACTATAAAATGGTGTGAAAAATAAAAAGATATACTTAGATATAATAACAAAAATATGAAAAATTTATTACCTATGCAAAAGCATCAACAATAAGTCTTAATACATTTTACAATATATTATCAAACAAATTTCAAATCTTGGTTACTAGAATTGATTGCAATCCATTCCTCGTCCAATTGATTGGGCTCTTTATGTTGTTTTGCTGATCTTGTTGGAGAATCCGATTGATCGGTAGTACCAGACCAATGTGATTCGGTCGATGCGATACTTAATGCTAAATTTGGCACAACCACTTCATTGTCCCATTTGGATTCTAATATTCTTTGGTATATTTTATTAGTTAATTCTATTCTATTATTTACATCACACTCATCATTTTCTTTCCCTTTGTTAGTAGAATTATTATCCGTAGATTCATTTTGTAAACTGTTTTCTGCATCCACTTGATTTATATGATTTTGTTGTTTATAGGGAATTTCATTTTCAATCTTACGTCTACGATGTTCTTTATGAAGGCTTTTGAAGTTTCTATCTTGACGAGGATCGTGATTTTCATTTCGTTTTTCAATATCATTTTTTCGATCTTTGTCGTGCATTCGGTGAGATGTTTTATGATCGTCGTAATCATCTGCATATTTACCTCTTTTTCGATTTTTTACAGTCGGAGATTTTGACTGCTCGCGTTTCTTTGAGGAACGCCTTCTATGTGACTCTTTCGAATGCGATTTAGATTTATAATCGCTGTAATCATCACTAGCATTTCTACTTCGATGAGAAGATGCCGAAGATGATCGTTTATCGCGTTCTCTCGATCGATGATGCGATCTGTCATGACTATCGTACTTTAATTTGATTTCAACTTCCGGAGATTCAGACCATCTCCAATTTCTATCATTTTGGTTTTTATTCTCGGGTTCATCGAAGTCGCATAATACTCTAATACACACAAAAATCATATAATTAATTATAAATATTTAAGAACAATTTAAATATTAATTTTGAGTAAAAATATACCTGTGTTCGCTACTTCTGCTGTTGAATGTTGTGTCATCTACATCATCTCTAGTTCGTCGCGATGAGCCGATATTCGAATTTTTCACCTCGTATTCACTATGAGGATTTTTAAACGTGTGTAAGAAATTACAAGCTTTTCCCTTCGGACATTTTGACATTCCGCAAATAGCGCTCTTCCAACATTTTAGATTGGCAAACTCAACATTCAACTGACGGCCAGCGTACCAACGTCCTCTTAATTTTCTCACCGCTCTAGCAGCATCTCTTTCTGAGTAATATTCAACATAAACGTTACCACGTAAATGAATTTCGCTATTTCGGCAACATTTTAAAGTTTTTATGCGACCAAAGCTTTCCAACTCGGGAACAACATCTTTGTAAAATCCTCGATAATGTTGTCGCATCTCGGACGTTTCGTATTCGAGTGATATGTCCGTATCGTATTCGGCTGAATTTTTTTCAAGAGAGAAATGCGAATAGAACCCAGATATTAGAATAACTTTACTTAGACAAACTCTACGATGATTTCGGGAACAACTGGTACCATATCTATAATTGTATGAAAGTATGTCCATGAATTATCTCATTCTTGTAAATTATAAGATTTAAAAAAATAACAATATCTATACCTGCATGCACCAGTTTTCGTAAAGAAAGGACATAGTTCTCGATTTGGCTGACTCTCCACAATTTCACGGAGAGGTTCTGGTGTTTTAGCTCCTTCATCGATATACGCATTAATTTGGTTATTCAATTCTTCTTGTTTTTTTCTCTCTGCGGCATATTTACGTTTATCTTCTTCGTTCTTTTTACGAATAATTTCTTGTTTAGCTTCCCACTCTTGCCGTATTTTCGTAATTTGTTCTTGCTGTTGCAGTTTGATTTTTTCATTTTTCTCCTGTAAAATTTTCCATTCTCGCTGAGCTCTTTCCTGAAAGTACAAAATTATTTATTTTGTAATATGTATAATAAATTAGGAACATAATTTCATTGGAAATATATCCATATAAATATTAATGTAAACAATAAAAGGTATTAAAATAAATATTATTGTAGAACAGTATGAATGAAATATATTTTTATAAAATTCTTACCTCTTCTTCTAACCATAATTTAAATCTTTCAGCGTGTTCTTGTTCTTCAATCTCGTGTTGTTTTTTCTCTAATAATTCCTGTTCGCGTATCCAATTCAAATAATCCGCGTTTTTTTCAAGTGCAGCTTTAAGTTGTTTTTCATCTTCTTCTCGCTGAATTGCGGCTTTTCGACGCAGTCGTTTTCGCCTCTCTTTTTTCGCAAGTTTTCTCCATGTTTTATGGTCCATTTTTTTATTTATACTTTGGAATTCAAACATATTTAACAATTTGTCAAACAAAAATATCATACATATGATATTAGACAGCACTCATAACCTATAATGACAACTTGTCAGTCACGTACCTTATTTAGAAAAGTTACAATTTCTATGAAATCACTGAATTTGGTTGTTCAAGTAATAATGACACACTGTACATTATAATAGCAGAAACTCCTTTGTAAAATATTGAAACGAGTACCAAAAATTGGCGGAAAGTGTAAGAGTTATTCTGCATCACGTTGGTTTTTGTGCAGGTTATGTACAATTGGCTAGGCCAAGTTACAAGTTTCGAACTAAGAGGGCACAACAGCGGAATGCTATATTCAATTGGTAAATAAAATAAAAATTTTAAATGGATGATTTAAAAAACATGATTTAATTTAATATCATCGTGAAAGATGAAATATTCATTTACGTGTTATTAAATTAAATGAAAATTTTAGTTTCATTTATTACATTTCTTCTATAGCATATTTTATTGTAGCATTCGACAGTTGTGCCCTCATGGTTCGATAGTACATACTAACTTCGTACAAACAGCGGATTCGATTTTCTCCTCAGAGGGCTCCCTGTATCGAGAGAAGTGGTGCTTAATATTTTTTTTATGGACCCTATGTGGGTCTTGCTTTTGAGCAAACGAAGAAGTTGGAATAACGCCAACAACCGAATTGTAGTACATATCTTTTCGCTATTTTTTCAAATATATCTTTCCAGGCTATTTTCTTTGGTAATGACAATATTTAAATCATTTATTGCTAAATTGTAAATTAGATAGCAAAATAACCTGATTATTGCATTCGGTAATAAGTTTGGTGGTTTTGAGTTAAATACCCTTATTTTAAATTTTGTTGTTAAGATTTCATCATAACATAAGAAAAAAGATAATATATGAAATATATCAAGTATGACAATTATTCAATACATCATTATTTAATAGTGATCCTGTTTAAATTTATTGACTTTTTAACTTTAATAAAAAAATTAAAGCGATTAGATAAATTTACAATTAGAATAAATTTATGAGAAAATTGATACAAATTTTAATTTTATTACCAGCTTAAAATTTTATTATAATATCATTCGATATAACAGTGACCTAAATTCTATCACAAAAATTCGATACATCGCTTAATACGGCCCTGTAAGGGTCCCGTTAGACCGGACGGTGTGTTGAACCGTGCACAGGAGTAGCCAGTGCGGTACAACCACGTCCGTCATTCCTCGAAGGAGTGTTGGCTGGTCGACTTAAGTAATAGCACAGTCATATGAGACGTAAAAAGAAAAAAAAAAGATTCCTATTCTACGCAAATAATATTTGGTTATACGTTCAAAATCAGTGACGGATTTCAATCAAAATATAAATAGAATATTCATAATTTTAAACAAGTGAAAATTTTGTCACTTTTTTTTTTTTTTAATTTGTTGATAAGTGACAATAGTGTAATTAATAAAGTGCACGGTGCGATTTGATTTGAAAAGCTGTACAAAAAGGTTACAAAGTAAATATAGAAATTCTAACTTATAGACAAATCGATAAATCAGCGAGAAAATGGAATATGAAAAAACAAAAAAGGAAAAGGTTCCAAAACCGAAGTCGAAGTTAATTGCTTATATCTTGTGGTTCTTCGGCGGTATAGTAGGCGCTCACCACGTGTATCTTGACAGAGATGCGCATGCTTTTGTATATATCAGTACTCTGGGCGGTTACTTTGGTGTCGGTTGGCTGAGGGACCTGTTTAGGATACCTTCCTACGTGGCCGAAGCGAACGAGGATGCCTCCTTTATTGAGGAATTCAAACGCAAAGTTCGTCAGAATCCTAAGGTAAATTTTTTTCTTCTCGAGAATTGATCTCACAATCGGTAAAATAAATTTATTCAGTCGGTGCAATTTAATTATGTTTTCAGCCCCAATTCTCGACAGTACGATTTTGCGCCGCCAATGCCGTTGCATATTTCTGGGCCGAAGTGTTTATCAATGCGATACCCGAAGATGAATTATACGGGATCAATTTCAGACATTTGATCTTATTACTTCCGTTCGTCGTTGCATTAGGTGAGTTACGCGCGATGCTTTACAGCTACATTTTTTACTTTTAAGCACACTTATTTTTAATTTATACCACGGCATTTGTTTAAACGAAGATAATTTATGTCTTAGTCATATCGTCATTAGTCATTGCGCGATAAGACGAAAATAAGGTCGTTGCAAGAATAAGCGTAAAACGTGAGTTTGAATATGTATTTTAAGGAATGAAATTCTTTCAGGTGTCTGGATGGTAGGAAATATCGGCAGAGAACAGGGATCGATATGGATTCCACTTATCGTCGCGTATCTGTGTTATCCAACTTGTTATTACGTTGGTGACGAGACCACTTGGATATTTCTTACCGTGGTGGCGGCTAGTTTGAGTTTCGATGGCTTCAGCAAGCAGTGGCGCTTGAAGCCGAGAAAGAAAAGAACCTCTTGTCGGAGATTTACGCTCTTAGCTGCGGGAATCGTGATCTATGGTGGTTTGATATGCAGTTATTTGTACTTTAATGCTATCGTCACCGACAGCGAGGGTGAGGAAATTAAATTTTCCGACGCGGTCAAACATTTCTTGACATCGCCCATATGGTTGGATCTCAAGGTAAGTTGACATTTCCTAAATCTGTTATATGTATGTACATACATATATATATATATATTGCAATTGGCGATTTCGATTTTTACAGTCTTCGTTGATAGCTACTTGGAATCAAGCAAAGAGTCAAGGATTCTGGGCTACTTGGAGACAATTGGTGGATCTGTCGGATCCACGAGGAGAGATAAACGCCTATAAGGTAAATTCTATAGAAGAAAAATATACAACCATCATTCATTTTGCATAAAATTACAAAGATATAATTTCATAAAAACATTATATAGGTACTAGGTCTTTCTCAAACGGCTTCGCAGTCAGAAGTCACCGCAAAATGGCGTACCTTGTCACGGGAAAATCATCCCGACAAGGTAAAAGGTTCTGAGGAGGAACGTAGAGCTGCTCAAGAAAAATTCATGGAAATTCAGCAAGCGTACGAAATTTTGTCCAGAGCTAAAAATCGTAGAAACCGGAAAAATCGAAGAGCCGGTTAATTCAAAATATCAAAATTTGTCAGCTTGCTCTTTCATTTTTGCTATTTAGTCTATTCGAGGTAAGATCAAAGTGGTATTGAAAAAGTGATCTATAAAAAATGTTCATTCAATGATTTTCCAAATGAGAAAATTGTTTATAGATCATCTTATAACGATAACGAAATGTAGTACCACGTTGTACGCAAATAAGATATTTGTAAATAGGGATCGATTCCCATCTAATCCATTCCTCGATACGATAAATATTCTAATTTAGGCAGATTCAAATACAAATTATCTAATCGAGTCGAGTATACTCGAACGTACCAGCCTGTATACTCGTTGAAAGAATTTTTGTATTAAATTTTTGAGAGAATTTATACTATTTAATGCGATTTTTATATGATCCTATTTCATCGAATAAAATATATTTTATAATTAAAAACATTCTCTTTCTTTGACAGAATACTGTTGGTTGCAACTGAATAAATACAGTTAACGCGATAAAAATCGAAGAATGAATTATTATACGGCTGGTGTGGTCATTTCTGTTACAATTAGTAAAATCACAACATAAAACTATTTATAAAACATTCTTGTATACGAAAAGCGAATAAGTGCGGTACACGTTCTGCGATGCGACGAAAATAGTATAGCGACAATATTATGACCTGTGCAGCCTCAACCGAACGATACGCTTTCGATTTACAATCGAAGATACTCTCAGCCGTGTAATCGGCATTCGCTAACTTTCCTTGTCTAAATTATATACAAGTAACACGTTTACATACACTCATTTTATTTAACGAAAAAAATAGGAATCTCTATCAACGTTACTTCGTTTTCTTTTTCGTTCTCGGTGGCTTTACGATTGTGTTCTCAATTTTTTCGGTGAAATTCATTCCGTACTTGTCCGATGATTTCTCAATGAACTCCGCCGGTGCCACTAACGTCACTCTGAAAGTAAAGTTGGAGGTTCATCGAATAGCTCTCGTTTAAAGTTTCTCTGAATTTACCTTAGCTGCGGTACACTGAGAGGTCTGAGTAAACTCTTGACTACAGGTGGTACTTCGCCGGGTTTCGGCAGAGCCGGACTACTCGCGCAGAGTGCCGCGCTCGTGAGTTGCGAGACCAGGGAGAAGCTTCTGTCGGGACCGGAAGTCGTGCGAAAGACCTTTCGTATTTTCGATTTGAGGCTGGTCGACGGCGGAGGTGCGGGCGTCGGTGGTACGGGCGTTACCTTGCCCTGGAGAACACGGGCCGCGAGCTCCGGCTCGCTACCCCACCGACAGGAAGTCGTTCGTTCTAGCAATCTATGCCTGGCGAATCTCTCGATTACCTCGCCGCACACGTATCTGCCGCAAAATCTCGCCCATTGCTCCGCTCTCAGACCTCGGCCGTGATCCCTCAACGTTGGATTAGCACCTGTTTCATTGCACAATCTTATCAAGATCAAACGCAATCCTAGGCGAATTTTAACCTACCGGCGAAGAGCAGAATTTTGGCGCATTTCGTTCTCCCTTGCAGAGCCGCTTTCATCAAAGGCGTGAATCCTAGAGTATTCCTCGCGTCCACTTCGATATCTGGACACCTCTGCAGAAGGACGTTTAAGCAGTCTGTCTGACCTGTGTAATCGAGAGAGAAAGAACAATATTTTTTCTTTTCGGAAAAGGAGCTCAATAACGTCAGAGTTTCGATAGCCGCGTAACGCGAGAGCCGTGTGTAGACGAATAACAAACATTTTCACGAGAGCCGGACGATAATCTGGCGTAAGTCTTTTTTCCAAACGTCACGAAACGCACGCGTAGCGCTGCCGCTATTTCCGATAGTTTCGATGACGCTCTACAGACATCTCTCTCTCTCTCTCTCTCTCTCTCTCTCACTCTCTCTCTCTCCTCCGCACAAATGCTGTTTTTTTGACATTTAACAGCGAACGCGTTCCAAAGGCTCGTGAAAATGTTTACATAGAATACGCGAATCGCAGTAGGCACACGTGGCTCAGGTGCGCGCCGTAATAACAAACTCGGAATAGCGAATCCGATTTTCCTTCTCTTTCCATTTGGGGAAAATTCCACTTACCAGCCTGCGCGGCGAAGTGCAATGGTGTGTTTCCCTCGTTATCCGGTAGGTTCGGATCGGCCCCGGGAAAGGTCAGCACTGTCTCGAGCATAGTCGCGGCACCGTTCCCGGCCATGTAGCTTATGGCGGTCTGCGCTTGCCAATATAAATCTACATTAAGTTTTCTCAGTAAGCAGATGCGATTTCGTGGCGCGGAATTGCGAGGCAAAATTGCGCTATATCGAGTCTTTCCGTTTGCGTAATCGGTTGACAGAGTCGGTGCGACAACTTTTCTATATACGATCGAAACGCGATTATTGGCATAACGCGGTGAATAGCGATTCAGAGTTGAAAACTAATGGTATTCGTGACGCAGGAAGATCTCGATGCTCGCAATAGACTATTCGACATATTCGATGCGTATTATATTATTACTTGCGTCATCTGACGGCTGCTAGAACGCTCGACAACGCAACGATGTTTGTACTGGCAGCGAACTTTATTTCGACCGTGTATCGGGACGGAGACGTTTTCCGTAACGCGGGGGCGATGAATAACGTTACTCAATCGTGGATGAATGATATCAATTTTCAAGGTCATCCCTGCAAGCGGTTCATACCGGTAACCAAATCATCCTGCAAAATTTCTTCTTCCGAATTTCATTATTCGAGTTTGTATTCTTCGAATCTCGACGATCGAATGTTATTCGACTATCGCGAGCCAGCCGTATCGTCGAATGTCGAGCCTCTCTGTCGAGACCGCTTCATAGTGGAACTCGGAAATTCTCGACACACGTGCGTGTTACGTACGCCCTCGTGTAAACTGAACGACGTGCATATCGCCGAGCGCTCTTCCTGTATTCGAGCACCAACGTGGGACGCGAATTAACGAGAGTAATCGCAGTATGCGTAATTGCCATTTTTTTTATTACGTTGTCGTACTATATACGCAATAATGTTTTACGTACGGAATGTTCGGCGTACGAATGAAATTGACGAACGATCGATAATTACTTATTCATATATTCATGTGTCGCGAAAAACGAGAGAGTTTATAGAGTGTGTAGTAACGTATTATAATCATACGGAACATAATCACTGCGATCGGAGTTATTTTTCCCCCTTTAACGATAAGACCAGCATACGACTATTAACGAATTCATGCGTATGCGGAATCTCGTTTTGCCCGAATCACGCATCGTTGCGCGCAATATCGTTCGACTACACTGGCTGATTCCATACGGAATATTTCGAATCGAATACGACAATGACCGAAAATTTGGGTTAACGCGACAAGTATACAAGAAACACCGTTTTTCGATTTTTAACGCAGACTAAATTACAGTCGAAGAGCGCGGTGGGCATAAATTTTCAAGCGGTGACCGTGAACGAGACGCGCGTGGGTGCAGAAGAACCGGGTTAATTTTCTCGAACGTATTCGAATTGAAAACAATTATGGAAACGGATAACGTGAAATAGGAAAAATGCGTTCTCGCGAACGGGCTCTCAGCCTTGCGATCTGTTCTTCAATAGCGCGTTTATTTCCGCGGCGCGAGTCGAGTCAGCGACAGATTGATGTTACTTACCCTGCCGCTGCTGTCGGCCATATTTATGTTAACGTCGGACAGCCCCATCCTTCTCGTCCTGGTGACGATGTCCTTGATCAAGGCGTCGTCGGCCTCCCGGGCTGCCCTGAGAAGGGCGTCCGGCTCGCCGGACGAGCTCTCCCACGAAGGCGGCACTTTTGCGCTTGTCTTCTCGCGCGAACCACGATCTGTCAAAAAGCAGAGTTCCCGTTCAATGCATCGGTGTATCTAGAGCGCTCGAGGCTGCTTATCTCGCGAGCTCTCTTATCTGCTGCACCTGTCGCGGCTCCCGATAAGTCGTTTCACCCGAGCGTTCTTAATTTCGGTAAACAATTGAACGAAAATACCGCATCGATTGCAGGATCCCGATTCATCGATTTAACATTCGAAAGGAGAACGTTTTTCTCTCCTCGCTCCGATATTGGCTGAATATGGTAAATATAGAGTCGCGTTCGGTGCATTAAGCGTCATTCGTTTTAATTCTTACCAATGCATCCGACAGTTGACGTATACGATAAATAGAAAACATTGTTGCGGGGACAATGCGCGTCGTACCGGAGCGAAACCTTGACACTTGTAAAGCTTGATAGTGTAGAAATAGGATTAGATTGTTTTATTCGTTGCACTTCGCGCTTACGATTGAAATCCGATTTGGCGAATGCCCGAGAGAAGAGTTGGGAGTTTTTGGGACCATTCGTTTTTTTATTCTCACCCTGAAGAACCCCCTTGCGGTAAACTTTGGCCTCGTGGACCGTCGGTTTTTTCAGCGTGGTGCGTTTCTCCTCGAAGCTGGTGTCTGAGCTAAACGAGACGGACTTTTTGACCCTGGAGCCGCTTCTCTTCTTTTTCAGGCTCGTCGGCAGTGTTTGAACGCTCGGCGATCTCCTCAGAGGATGATCCAAATCGTAGTTGGACAATATCGAAATGTAGCCCTTGAAATAGCTTTTAGAGAACTTTGGTGGACTATCTTTCTGTATAAAACAAGAAAAATGTATTCAATGCGATCATTGAATTTTTCAGATATACATGTAAGCCTGAACGTACATTTTTGAAGGAATTGAAACTTTTGCAAGATCCCGAAGCATCTATCGCTCCCTCGATCGTCTTTTTCTCGGCGATCCGCGTGGCCGAATGTGCAAGATTGACAAGAAATGCCGAAGACCTTCTCAGAATCCCGTCCTCGGGTACTTTGAAGATCGATCTTCCTCTGGGAGCGGCTAAAGTGTATTTTCAATCCACATTAATCGACCGGTTATACAAGCCTTCCAATTTTGGTGCGCGCTACGTATTCCCAAGAGGTGATATCACGCGGTAATCGATTTAATATCGATTTTTTTACTCCGCGTATGAATATTGGTCGCTTACACAATTGACGATCGCGTAGAAGCATTGTTAAATTTCAGTTAAAAATAAGTTAACCTTCTGGTTTACGACTTTACGAGGAATAAGAATGCACTGGACCGCATTTACAAACACGCGCCGCTAGCTCGCAAAATATATCAACGGGCGTGTTCGCGGCGATCAACCGAGTCGGTGGTTCTAGATGGAATAAACTTGGTATAAACAAAAGGTGACCCAGTTTCGCTGCTATCGAGTAAGAGCGCGGTTGCATTCGCGAAGGCGAGAGAGAAAGAAAGATACCACCGAACGTTAAAGACACTCGTAAATCTCGAGAAACAACTGTTGCTTCGCGATAGTAAGGCGGTCACAGCGTGGACATCGAAATTGGATTGTATTTATACTCCCGTACTCTGTATATGTGTGTCGTATCGAATGAAATGACCGATTTACATCAGAGAAAGGAAGACGTTCCTATTGACGCGTACGAGATGGGCGAATATGACGTGGTCTCTTTCAAATTGCAACGTAGCCGATATAGTTAAACTATCCCAGCCGCGACATCATCGGAGATCAAAGTCAATGAATCGTTGACTCTCAATACATGAATGATTATGGAGCGCCAGTGGAGTGACACGAAAAGATCTTTGTCCTCAAAACTCGATTCGTTTAAATTACAAGCTATAAACCTTTTTAAAACACTCACCCTCTTGCAGGTTATTGGGCACGGAAATCGATTTCGACAACGATCTCGCGTTCTTCGTGTTCCTCGACCTGACTCGTTCCCTCACCGGTGATTTTCTGTCTTCCGAGAATTGTCGCGGAATCTCGTCCTCGACGCGTAGGCTACCGTTAACGAGCGAGAGCCGCCTCCTCGTGCGCGTTGGTGCCGGCGTCTCGGAGATTTCTCTGTCCTCCTCGGCACGTCTTCGCCAATTACCGGCTCCTTCGTTACGACGTCCCTTGAACAGTTCACTCGATCACAGATCCGCCGACTCCGTGAGCTCGTAAAACTCGTGGATTTAGTTCACAATGAATAAAAGCGAAGGCGTAGTTATTCGCAGTTATGAGAATCGAAAAACACAATGATCAACTGTCGCGATAATCGGATCGATCGCTCCAGCGGTCGCGTTCGAACTGATTCGACTCAACGGGATCTTCCGCGGGCCGCTCTCTTTGAATCTGCGCTATTTATACGTCAGTCCTCGGGGCCGGCGTGCGGCTCGCTCGTTCAACGACGCGGCCATTTACTCGGTGTATTTATTCTCTCGGTACACAGTACCGCGTAACGACACTTCCGCGAGATTTGACGCGGATAAACTCTTCGATCTTTCATTATCCGCTTTCAATACTGGAATATATTCGACCTGAGAATAGTCGCGTTCTCGTAAATTAGAAACGAATAAAAAGTTGTTTGCGCGATCGCGAATTAATACTTTATAGCGTCGAGTTTGTAAATTTTATCGCGTTTTTACTTTGAAGATTTTCGAAAAAATGAAATAAATTTTTTGCGACACGTTCGAGTACACGAGTGGGTTGTTCGCGCGAGCTTACTTGTCGAGTGGTCGGGTGCACAGTGGCGAGCACGTTGTCGCCGACAACAGATGACGCGGCGACGTGTTTCGCCCTCCGGTCCCCCGGCATCGTCGTCCTCGTCGCGCTCTTCTCTGTCTGAAATGCGAAAAAAGAGCAGTGAGCTCTCGCGCGTACTGCGCGAATCAGCTGACGCCTCTCTTCTCACGCTCGCGCACATGCGAAATTTTCGATCGAGATTCGCTCTCTCGCTCCGAAAAACACGCAGTAGCGATGATGAAATTTTCACTGTAGAACTCGAGATTCTTCGGGAGCGAGAAAAAAATTTACACAAGCGGCCACGTTTATTTTTCAAGCAGAACTGAACGTCGAAGGAAAAATACGCATTGTACGATTCGGATATAGCTTTTATTTTTGATCTCTCTATCTCCCGCTCTATCCCTCTTAAACTCTTGGCCTTGTCCGCTTTGACGTACGCTGAGGCAAAATAAAAAATTATTCTGTACGAGTCAATTTGGAGCTTCACCTGTTTAGTGAAATTCTAATAAATCATAATCAGTGAAAAGAAAACAACTCGGGCAATTTCTTTCTACTTGGATTGGAATTTCGCACGAAGCACTCCATTCCTACATCGATTGGTTATTTTACTACGAGAGCGAAACCTATCGAGAACATTGGTAAAGCGATTCCGGGTAAAACGTTTACCGTGCTCCGACTGCGAAAGGGAGAGAGATATATATATATATATGTTATATTTCGGCGGGTTTGGGGCTTCCGCGAGCGCCCTGGCCGTGAGCCAGTTTTTTCTCTCTTTCTCTGTTTCTCTCGATTCCGTTCCTTCGCGAATTCATCGATGAGCGGATACGTTTTCGAGATTTATCGATACCAAACTATATTGCATCGAATTTTCTGGCGAATACCTCGCTGACAGAAATTACAACCGTATGGTGTACTCGCGAGTTCGTACATTTGGTTCGTTGTACGTATAAATTTGGAGACGGTGTTGCTTCCGCTATCTTTAAGTCGAGTTTATTGACATTGTAACGGACACCCATTCAGCTCGCGAGCGTCTGTGTTTCCTTTTGACGAGAGAAAACGCGATACCAACGTACTCGGGTGGTTGATGAAGTATACACGAAAGCGAATTTTGGTGTAAGAGATGTGACTTCCCGAGAGAAATAAAAACTCGATATGGATCTCTGTTTTCAACGTGAGTAAACAGACATAATCGAGTCTTCGCGAAGAATATGTGCAACGTCAAGAGAGGGTGAGAAGTTGATATCGAGCGATACTCGAAATTTCGTGTGATTTCATAACCGGCTCTAAGCTTTCTCTTGAAAACTATGCGAAATTTTTTATTAGATCTATCGATCGGCTGACTCGGTGTTTTTCCTTTGACGACGCGATCTCGAGACTATCGCAGCTGACGCAGCTTGGCGAGGAACGACGTACTCGAAAAACTGATTTCCGACTAAATCAATAACCATCCTTCGTAAATTTCGTGTGAACGCACAGTTCGACGTCGATAATTGCTTCGTTCTCCTTTAACGCGCGTTATACGATCAACAATCCGGAAGCTCGGTCTAATTAGCTTTCAGTCTCACCGAGCGCGGTACCTGACGTTGATATAACGCAGCGATTTCCAACGAATGGGCCAATTTTCATGGAAAAGTCGCGTGTGCTATAATCGATCGGGTCAATTATGCGCTATTCGTTTCTCGCACGATGAATCGTAAGTCTCTCTGGTGAATCGAGACAAATATTTATTATCGACTCGTATATGGTTCGACTCTCAGACGGTGTGTAATCGAGGGGCTGGTGGTAGTCGACCTTGGCACGAAAGCCCACACCCCTCGAGAACGCGTGCTTTTCGGCCGACTCGCATGTCGCTTGCACACCGAGACACGTTTACGCTATCCCTTTGTCGTTTCTTATCGGCGTTCCTCATCCGTCGCCGAGACTGCGAGATCCGGCCGACTGATTTACGTCGACCTCCTAACTAGATCATTAGCCAAAGTTCAAAAAATCACGAATACCGGACGAAATTTCGAATCTACGATCCGAAATCTTCACCTTTGATATTTACGTGTTTTCTTCCGACTCGCCATTTACAAAAGAAGCGAAACGAGACGTATACGACGAGTCTAGGAGTATATCTCTCGTGTCGACGAACGCGAAAAAAAAATAAGCGAAATGGAAAAGGCCAATCCAATTGGAGGTATATCCCGCTGGGAGGGAATTACATATCCGGCGTGATAGCAGTGGAGTCGCGCGACATTCCCATCTGCGTGGGCGTAATAGAACCGAATGGGAAAACACCGTTTCGCGAGAGAGAATCGCTACTTCTAATTAGTCTCTTCGTTAATTCTTCGTCAAACTCGAAATGCCGTCGGACAACGCAGGTCGAATTACCTCTCCTCGGCATTGAAACGCACGAAATAATTCGATAGTGTAACCCTATACTTGGAATATCAACGAAGAGCTCGATTACCGAGTCACGTGCGCGTCGCCTCGTACCGATGTCATTGACACTCACCCGTGCTGAAAATTCTTCAACACCGGTGCTTACGAAACGATAATTGCCTGTCATTTACACGCGCTTAATACAAATTTGTGCGATATTACCGTGGCCATACCGGCATCCGTGAATCTCTTATTTAGCACCATATTTCCGGTTGCATCTGCGAAAACCTCTTTATCCAAATTGCTGAAAATTACAGAAGGATCGATTAGTATCGACAGCGTTGCAATATTTCCTGCTTCTTTTTTCAGTTCTTATGAATTTTGAGCCAATTCGAAAGACGAAGAGTGCGTCGGATGTCGGGCGAGAATCTATTGTACGAGTTCCTCGCGGCGACGTTTACTAATTTCGTTCGCATACTCTAGGTCATGGTCTACGCGAGTCGCGGCAGCTCCTTCGTAGTAATTCGCGCGCTCTCCGCGCCAGGCCAATTCTCACAAGTACCGCGCGCGTTCGCGACGCTTCTAAATTTGCGTCGTATAATTAGAAAACTTAAGCCAAGCTAAGGCGTGGTTTCGCATGCCGAGGCGTTTCAGTTTACGCGAATCATTTACCCGGCTATATTCCCCAGAGGATAATTTCATTCTTATTTATATATTTGCCGCCCGATATTGTCACCTTCGTTGTGTACGCGTTAATGTCACATGTGCATACGATTTATAAATAACGTTGCCCAAATAGCATCGAGTGATTGTTGATTGTTCTCTAAAATTTTGGCCTATGAATAAATACTATTCCAATCGTGAGCAGTTACCTTTAGTTTATAAACACATTGTTTTTTTTTCTAATTGATCAAGTGTATTCGATATTTAAACTTCAAAGTTGATTCATCGATGGAAAACGTTCGAAAACACACGATAATCGATCTTGAAAGTTGGTTTATCTGTCAAGAGGTTGATTAGCTACTGAACCTACGTTTAAATCGCACCCTCTCGCCGAAAGTATCACGAGGGTTAGAGGTTTTACGTGGTTCGCATTACGCAGGCGCGAGTCTACGCCAGGTGATACACTCAGACGTCTCACACCAATGAAGGTTGAAAATTTCTCCCAAGCACCCGAGTATATTCCAACCCCGTTATCAAAAATCTGAGATCTATCGCGCGAGCGATAAAAATTTAAATGAGTTGAAATCGATTCTATAATGTACGATTGTTCGATCGCGATCTAGGTTTACGTGCTTTCACCGAATTTAGTCATTCCTATAAGAATTCAAAATCTATTTTCGTATTGAATACACGCATACGGGCAATGCAATGTTAGAGCACGTGCAAGAAAGAGATTCGGAATCGATAATTAGAAATTCACGGTCTTCTAAAAATAATAGTCAGGTCTCGTCTATATGATACTCGTGAACGTCGATGACGCTACAATTTTCACCTTCCTTTTTCCTTCGTAAAAGCCTAGCTAAAGTGCTCGGTAAAAAGGTTTACTACCCTTTTCCGCTCGTAAACAGGGAAGGTAAAAATCTTTTACTAAATCAGATATGATTTATCGCATTTTGATTATCGTACAACCGTATGAAGTTGTTACAACTCGACATGCGAATATTGTAATCACTATTATACGCGAGGTGTATTCGCTACACTATTATGAGTAGATTGAAAAACTTACCAGTCGTCATTGTATTTTTATATAAATATTCCCCGTTCAAAATCGGTTATTTTATCATTATTAAAATTTCATGCTAGCTTTTGATGCGAAGCACCATATTTAGCATACACACTATCACACTTATAATCACGTTCGAGACATTTTCATTGCTATTGTGAAAAAAATATAATCAAAGTTGAGGTGTAAAATTTCGCTTTGAGAAATCTAGAACACTGACGATGACATGTACGGTGACAACTGTTCAACAGTGTGAAGTCTATTTCTGCGAGTGCGTCTTCCTTGGGTCGAGTGTGATTAATAAAAGCTCTCCCTCGCTCTCTCGTGACACACAATGCTTGGATCGGAATCGGACGCGTGGAACTAAAAAAATTTGGAGTCGGCGACCGGGCCCTCTGAAGATTTTGCTCATTATGTCACTACTTTTTCAACTTGAGAGAGGGGTAGAGGGAACAGCTCGGAACCAAAAATATGAGAAGTTCGTTAGTTCGCTAAAATAGTTATTCTGGGTAGCCACAAAGTTAAAATAAAACTCGTTAGGTTCGAGGTGAACACGAAACAAATACAAAATTCAATTTGATCTCAAATTATTTAGTTTTAATGAGTTTACGCGAATTCTGATTAGAAAAGTTTTTACACACTGATTACCAATTTCATCAATTAATAAATGTAAGCTATCGAAAAACTAACATGTTAGCGTTCATTCGAGTAAACCAGATCAATTTATGGATTTATCGTAAAATGTGTATGCAGGTTTGCCGAAAACTCCTTAGCCTGTCTGCCTGACATAAGTGGAGCTTTTCGCACGCGATACCACGCCATTAGAGGATCGATAATTTCGAGCACGTGTATAACACAATACAATTTCGAGAGGGGAATTGTTCCCACATTGCAATAATCCGTATCTATTCATTTCTACTCACAAGATGATTATTTTCAGAAAATAAAGAATTATAAAACGAGTCGAAATTCTCGATTGACTTTTATATTCGTGTACGATATTTATCACATATCAATCATTTATCTTGGAGTCAAAGTCATGAATACGTTACTTGTCGTTTATATTTCAAGGTCTTTCGGGCTTAAAGTATATTTCATTTTTCTTTCAATGTGTAATGATATATTTCATTAACATATAGAGTTTACATCGAGGATGAACTATTCAATGCAGCGCTGACGTAATAACATGAATATTTTCTTCTCACGCTGTCACCCCTTAATTATGAAAAAAATAGCGATATTCTGGCAATGCTAGCTGAGTGGAAAATACAATCGTAGGGCAAATCTCATCTTCTAAATACAATACTTAATTGGCAACAAGTAACAACAATCGGGATCATAAGTCGTTCGTGACGATTCGCAAACATTATCTTTTTTAATAGTATTCCGCGAACACCGAAGAAAAGACGTTACTAAATGAACTTCGATCATCTTGACTAATTTTAAAATTTATCAGTAAGAATTATTGGTGTGACCGAAATTTAAGATGTAATCTAAATCTAGTACTGTATTCATAAAAATTATTCAGCATAGTATTTGGGGTATTTGAGTGAAAATATAAAATGGCTCGTAGATTCCAAATTTACGTGAATCATTAAGCTTTCGACTGCTTTAAGGACTAACGCAATAATGAAATCTAACTTAGTTCTGATAATTATTGACGACGATGAATTGGCAGTAAGGGTTGTAAGTTAAGCTTATTATTCATAAAACGTATGATACTGACTGAGTGAAAAAAAAATAATAGAGAGTTAAATGATTCGACTGTTCGAGATCCTCATTCGAGACTTTACTCGATCGCCGATTATTTTTCTACCTAAACTACCCACGCATTGTCGAAACGATCGATTTTTCAACAGAGTGCGCAGATACGCATTTACTTTGAAATAGAAAATTTAGTCTTAATATGACTTAATTTTTAAAGGCTTGCGAAGTTCCGATGTACCAAATATTCAAGGATATAAAGGCGTGTAACTTTCTAGATTGTGAAGTTCGACTTGAAAATTTTGTCGGAACGTCAGCAAAAAACAACGATATTGTACGATGTAATCTTCTAGAAAAGTATTGAAGGACGATTCAAAATTACGATCCTAGAAGATCAGTTCGTAATTTCGCATAGAGCGGTGCGTTGTCTGGATTCTTTTAACAGTGGAGCAAGTTACAATTTTTTCTAATTTGTTGATGCACACAGCCTCTCACACTCCATTCATGGAAACAATATTCATTGAACCCAGGAAGCAGGTACCCACAACGCTTCTGATTTAACTTTATGTATAGCGTTAACAAGCTCTTCGAACGCGATCGAAAGGTCAGCATTTATGATGACTTCGTCAAACATATGGGAGTAAAGGAACTCAATTCTGGCGGCACTGTGTATTATCTCTTTAAACTCATCGTCCTAAAATCATAATATATTATGTAGCTCGTATTTACAAGGATTCATTTTATAAGCAACAATGATATTTACTGTAAAAGCTCTAGAGTTGTTTTCATCGAATGTAGACCTTGCTCTGGCTTCATTTCTAGTTTCTTTTAGAATTTCAAATCTAGGTGGTTTTATATAAATGACAAATGGCTTTAATGCCGGTGTCCTTAGCATTTTCAACGCTTGATAATGAGGACTTAACAGACATACGTATCCAGCATTGACCAAACTGCTCACACTTTCGGCGCTTGTTCCATAAAGGTTTCCTTTATATTCACCATATTCGATGAACTTTCCGTTTGCGATATCTAATTCCATCATCTCGCGTGTGACAAAATGATATTCTTTACCATTTATTTCACCTGGCCTTGGAGGACGTGATGTATCTAAGAAAATGTCATAAATGATTTTATTGATTTCTTTATTAGTGAGATTTCGATTTAAAAATACTAACATGGCACAGGTGTTTTGTACTTTTCAGGATCAGTCGCCATAAGACGTCTCTTAAGCTCGTTTCTTCCTACACCTGGTGGTCCGATGAGAACCACCGGCCGATAAATTCCTGGTCTGGGGTAGAGCTTCGCAACCTCTTCATAAGTTGGTATTTCTTCTCGATCGAAATCGTCGTTTTCTGCAGCGTCATACATTATTTTTTTAGTTTTAGTTCCCTGCAAGTTGCACATTGTAGGCGAGGCGTACATAAAGGCACTGGGACGGGGGCACATCGTAGGTAAAGCCACTGGAACAGCACACAAGCCTAACCGTGGGTTAGGTGAGGTGATTTGTTAAAAAAGCCGGCGACACTTGCTTACCCGGTATTACAGGCAACCACCTTTGAATTATTAGTCTTTGTTCCAACTAATACATTTCTTCTGCATCTTTAATTTTTTAGTAAGCAAGTTTTTAAAACATCGATTGTGTTGAAATGAATGGACCGTAGAATAAAACGAATACATCATTTGAACATATTTTCTCCAGAATTCTGGTAACTTATAATTCGTTTTATTCATGGGTTGATAATGATATGGAGATTCGTCCATTTTAATTCATGCAACATTTATATGATTTTATGAACATCCCTTATTCAAACAATGAGAATGAAGAAATTTTAATTATAATAAGCAAGCTTGGATATTGAAACAGACGAAAATCTATTGTATAATACCTTACCCCTAAACTTACTTATATTATCATCTTCTTTTTCTTTTTCCAATCTTTCGCGAATAATTCTTTGTTCTTGTAATGCTCTACTAGGAATTAAGCCAGCTCGCATATTCCTATCACCTTCACGTCGAGCTTGCCACCTGTATAATATACAGTCGTGTTTATTTGGATAGCAGAATTATATTTAAAAATAATCATTTCACATTTTTACTTACCAGTACTCATCATCTTGACCAACAATGTGTAATATGTCACCTTTTGAAAAATCCAGTCCAGCTTCTTTACATGGAGTACATGGATCTTCTGCTGCTTTATAAGAAAAGTGTGCCCGTACACGCAACTGCATTGAAATTTTCCTTTCAGTAAATGGATAAAAACATAATGACAATGAAAAACCTACCTTACTTTCCCTAGTTTCGTATTTTGTTCCAGCTGGTATTATCTTGAATGTGATAGTTCCTTCTGAATTTTGCTGTAATAAAATATAATGTTGTATCATTTCAAATTCTATTAACATAACATTTTTTAGACTTATCGCTTATCAAAGATTATTCTTAACAGACTTACTAATGTTTTGAGAACATAATCTGGTGTTTTCCCTTCAACGCTGATGCCATTAACTTCACAAACTTCATCGCCAACATGGATGAGTCCTGACCTATCTGCTGCTCCACCATGCATAACTCTGGCTATGACGATTCTGCCAGTTTCTTCGCATGTTTTTAGCGTAGCACCCTATTAGTAAGCATTGAACGGTTAATGTTATTTTTATCATACATGTTATATAAATCATTGATTTATTGGTGAATATCATCAATTTATGAATTATTCACTTATTTTGAACAAAATTGAATTCACTTTTACTTAAGTATACCTTCTTAATGCCATAAATTTATACCCAGGTGATTGCATCAATGACAAACACGACCAATACTATGTTTTAGGAGTTTCAGTGGTTAACTGTAACATAAACTAAAATGCATGCAAAACAATAACACAAAGTACAACACAAAAAATAGTGAATTTAATCAAGGAAAAAATTAAATTAAAAAAATATAATATATCAAAAGTATAAGATGTGTTCCAATTATAAAACAAATGGTAAACAGTAAATGAATTGACTAGTTATGAAATTGGCTGTATTAGAGAATATCGTTCACTGCATTTGGGATCAATTTTGGCTCATGAATTGGAATAATTAACAGCTATAAAAGCAACTTACCAAGATTGGTTCAAGGCCAGTACCGCACTTTGAAGCAAGTTTTATAACGGAAGAAATAAGTGATTACTTTGGAATTATTTAAGATAATAGTTGTGATATGTGAAATTATTGTTGATTATACAGGGCAATCAACATACCTAGATTAAACTAAAGACTTGAAATCTCATGCATACCCATATGAAACAAAAGACTAAGCTATAGTATACTCTGGTATTAAAACCTTTGAAATACTGTTATGCGATTTTTTTAGAATATATCTATCACAAACACATTTCAACTCACACACAATTTAATTAGCAATAGAATGAAATATACTTTAGTTCTTTTAAGTACTGTTTAAATAATTCAGTGGACATACCAGAGGTTCATTCGATTTAACTAGTTGTACAATCTTAACAGTTTCTTCATCCTCGTCGACTTCCAGTGGTATTTCAGGAAGTCTTGGATAGTAATCTTTTTGAGCAACTGCATCGTGTGCACACAGCAAACCCTTCAATTGAATGAGTTATGTATTTATACTAGTGAAATAATAATATAAGAAACATATAATACCTGTATGTGAGGTTTTTGTAAAAGATGGAAAAGCTCTTTGCATTCGTTAGATAGGTGTGTTTTTGTTGACAGTAAATCCAATACTTCAACATCAATGTCCATTGAGTTAGATAATACAGGGAAAAATCTATCGTCATTAACATTGCTTAGTATTTTGTTATGTACATTCACTAAGGCATGAAGTTCCTTTGATTGTAACAATTCGCTTAAGAAACCAAATTCTTCTTCTGTACAGTTGGGAATATCAGACCTCTTTTCTTGCAAAGAATTCAGCAATTTTGACAATGCTAAAAACAGGAATTGGTAAGAGATATTAATGAATTTATGGCTCATTGAAGTAAACAATACAATAAAGCAAGTTTTAAATTTAGACAAGCGCTCACTGACAACAGCATGACTTTAAAATTTATTTCACTCAACAATTAGAAAAAACTTTTTGAAATTGAGTTAAATAGGTATATTTTGAGATATGCTAGTTACAATGTTGAACTGATTTTATTCTTGGAAAGTGTAATTATAATCGTTATGTAAAAATAGCAATATCAATAAACAATTATACAATTTACATTATAATTTATTGAAATTATGCTTACTGGGATCCCAGTTATTCTTTTCCATGACTAACACCGCTGTCATAACTTGCCTCACGCACGCTCGGAATATATTCTCCTGTCAGTTCCGATGTAACCAAATAAATTAAATAAACTAAGGTAAGACGGCAGCGATGCAAGTCACCCCGAATAAAAGGTACCGAAAGATGGATACAATGAAAGCCGCACGTCGTGTATTTGGGTCAGTCGCGATGCGTATTTCTGGCCATGGAGTGACGCTCGTCGCGCCGCGAATTTAAACCGGGCAAAATTTACACGCTCCTGGTATCTTATTCGCGACTGGAATATCGTTATCATAGCGCGGAACGAGAATCCCTTACGTAAGCGGCTGTCACTTGAGACGGGGTGAGCCGATGATGAGCGACGCAAAATTTGCGCGAGTGCCCGTTCTTGCCACTGCTGCACGCAACATGCCCCTTTATCACTTTTTTTCTCAATTTCAACTCCTTTTGCTACTTGTCAATATCACATCCGGGAGTAATTCCGCACGACACTAATTGTCGTGCAATCCCACTAAATACCATTATCTACAGCACAGTTCATTTTCCTTCGCAGTTCGTTTTCGTCTGCCGTCAATTTCTTGTCTGTATTTGACAAGGTATCCCTCGCATAAGTATATGACGTTCTTTCCCACCTCTCGAGCGAATTCGTTGGCAAGAAATGCCATGAACTGTCTGCTTATCGAAAATCGAGATACGACACGTGACCCTGTTCGTATCGATAATCGCAATAGCTCGATGCGATATTGGGGGTCTCTCCCCTACGTAACCATGTTAGTTCTTTCAATGCCGCTGTGTATTTTGGAGTTTGTAGAGTTTTTTATTTGTTTTTGAATCGTCTGGCAATCGGTGAGAACGACCTATCCTATTATATTGGAATATTTTTTCATTATTAATAATCTGTTACAAATTTCATCAAAGAAGAATTCTTATTACAATATAACCGTACAAAATTATGAAATACTTTATCTTGTACTATTTTGATCATATTACTTGTTAATTTGATTTCATATTCCATAAGTATGTGTTATCTAGGGTATTATTTTAGATAGTTAATTAAATATTGCAAGATCGTATAATAAAAACGTTCAGTTCTGTGCTAGCTGTGCCGGCAACAAGTAAAACATGTACGCATATACGTATATATATATACGTACTATTTGAATGGCGCGGTAAAACGAACTTTTGAAGTTGCCATTTTTTACCGCTAGCTCACCTAGCAGCACGGTCTAAATGTATACAAGCAGTTGTCTGCACGAAGCATCGGAGCGCAAACAGTAATATTTTGTCGAATTTTGTGTTATTTTGTCATTGTAACGAGTCTTAGGAAAATAACTAAAAGTGAGATATTTATAAATTTTTATTTTATTTGGTTAAGATTGTTCGTTTATTTTCACTTTAAGCGTGTAATATTTCTCGAAAATTGACATGGCGTTGACACACGAATTTTCTTACATTTCAACGTGAAAAAGTGTTAATTTTTAATTGGATATAAGTATAAAATAAATTTATACTACTCGAATCTGCGAAAAATTATTCATTTAGTAATGATACGATTTTATTTATTAAATATTTTACTACATTTGATGTTAGAACGGTTGTGTCGTTGGTTTGTGTGGTTATGATCCACAAGTGGTTCTATTGTGGAAAAGTTTTAAGCAGTGAAATTTAGAAAAGTCGTTTTTGACAAAAAGTTGAAACTTATTTGCTTTTATTTATTTTCTGGAAAATTTCTTTATTTTTCAAGATATTCTACTAATTATTTGTTTAGAAACATTATAAGATACTCTCTGGATAACCTTTGCTACACATTAAGAGTGTAATGTATCGACTGAGTAGTTACTTTGCAGGGCATCAATAATGATTTACATCGAATAATGATTTCATGCGTGGGTGGGATGTATTCAGGTTGTTTTTAGTGAAAATGTATTCCTAAGTCACATGCAATTTTTTCTCTATATATATTGCAATATAGTTTTCTTTTTCATATTGGTTATAAATGAAAATCTAATTTAATAAGAAATTGTAATTTAAGCAAAACTAATAAAAACGAAGTTTCACCTAATTCAATATCTGTAATTAAAAATTATTATACTTCATTCATACTACTCTTTATTTGATTATGTTATTATATTTGTTTCAGACATTCCATTCATTTATTCCACCTGCTCCACTTTTTATTTTTCACTCCAGTTTTGGTGAGTAGTATTTGTTATTTTATTTTCTCATTTTATTTATTCAAACTTAAACAATAATATTCGGAATATCCTTTCCTGTTAATTGAAAATATCCTCAAACTTAAACACGATACCTTACCGACAGTAGATTTCTGCTTTCGATAGTTCATTGTTGCGTCACTAGATGGTATCGCTGTTACAATAATTTAAATGTTTCAATCTCAGTGTATAAATGAAACTGTAAATTGATTTCTCCATTAGTCATTGAAAAATATTACGAATGATAAACGTAGCGTAAATATGTTATTTTCGTCATTTTAGTTTTATCATAATTTAAATGCAAAGTTATGATTCAGTTCGTCAAAGATTTAGCGTTTCCATGACGCGACGCGCTATCATTTATCGGGTGTTTCGTTTTGTACGCGTTATCAGAGGGGGTAAGAGGGGGTTGAACGCGGAAGAGGCGAACGCGGTGAACAAGAGGGTGGGAGCACTCGTGTCAGGAGTGTTTTACTAGCCTTAATTTCGTGTGCCTTCGCAGCCAATATGTCGAGCAGTAAATTCCCAACTTTCTGCGCTTGGGCGGCTTTCGGCGTTACGGCGTTTTTGCAATCGCGGTTTTAACGATCGCGCTACCACCTATTCCCATTTTCTACGTTCAGAACGGATATTAATTTTATAAATAACGAGGCTCGTTTCTCGTCTCAAACGACAAACTTCTTACCTTACCGTAAGAATTTTTTTCATTCGCAATTAGCCCTCGCGGAATACAGAAGAGGATTTACGTTGTACAAGAAGGAACCTCCCGTAGCTGGATGAGGAAACAGGACTTCGAAATTCGTTAACGAAAACGAGACTGTATACAGGCGATCGATGAATGTACGAAAAATGTATAATAATTCAGCGGTGGCGACGGTGGATGGGTGGGGTTGATAGAAAGACGAGTAGCAGCGGAAAGAAAGAGAGCAGGGGAGCTGCGAATCGATTGTGCCAACATTAACGCAGTAGGACTAATAAAAAAAACAGTAATTTACTTAGTAAAACATAAAAGCGACGTCGGTGGCCAGCGAAGGAAGGCAAACACATTAAACATTTAGAGGGCATAATAACCCGTGGCATACGTAATACGGCCGGCGCCCTTTTCACCGATGTCTATGAATAATGTAAGTGTACCAAGGTATGACGTAGGCTCGCGCCTCGAGACTTGTACGTGTATTTTCATGCTGCTCGAGAGAAATCAGAACCGATAGTCTGCGATTGCGTATCCTTTATAAGAGCCGTCTGAATTTTTCCCGTACATTCTCTCGTTTCTTAAGAAACCCCGGTGTTTTGACGAGATGAACGATATCTTTAATCGCGAATAACGCATTCGCGACAAGGATAGTCGCGTGTGCAAACACGCGACAAACAAAGCCAATCAGCGAGGGGAGAAAAAAGCGGTATACGTATATGTTACGCTCGATGTTTCCGCTGTCGGCGAACAATACGAGCATAGAATTTTTCGGGCGAGCGAGCGAGCGAGCGACCGAGCGAGTATATTATTCGTGAAAAGAGAAACTGAAAAAATCATCGTCGAATGTAGGTAATGTTGATGAAATATGGAGAGGCGCGCGAAAAAAAGAACAAACGATGAGAATAAATCGAAGAAATGGGTTTTCTTTTTTTCAAATTCTTTTCCTACTTTATCTCTTTCGTTTCTCCAAGCGTTCGGAAGGAGAACTTCCGGCTCATTCCTTGATTCCGGCGAGGAAAAACGTCTGAGCGTATTATAATATGGGAATTTACTTACGTTTAGGTACGAAATTACTGTCTTTTGTTCACCGTCAAGGCCGCACTTCACGCTTCGCCTGGTCCGCGATTCGCGATTCACCGAGTATCTTTGCGCGAATTAAATATCTTCGTTTATACGCTCCTATTGAGAGAAACTCGATACGAGAAATATCATAAGCGAAACGAAGGAATGGTATATCGCGTTTACATGGCGATAAATCGTAATAATTAGTGCACCCGTGAGCTCGCTCGAATTTCTCCCAATAAAGTTCGACTCAAAAGTCAATCAAGCGAGCCGAATTACGTCGAATATATACACGTTTATAGGTGTATATGTCTGTGCGCGTACGTATATAGCCGGGGGAAAGAGAGTAGTGGAATCGTGCGTCGATATATAACAAAATGAAAGCTATCAGAGGTGACAATTCGCGGACGACAAATCAGCGTGTATATTTAATGCCCGTGGTGTTCACCCCACTCTGTCTCTTTTCCTCTTTCACCCTAGAGCCGATTTTCGGTCCCTACCGTTCGTCCCCACTCCTCTTGTCATGACGCTGTTGCTCGGATATGTCACCGCGCAACCGACATAACTCGCTTCCTCCCTCGCCATCTCCGCTATTTGCAACACGCGTTACACGTACACGCGTACACAGAGGAACGCGCAATCGGTTCGATCTAGTGCAATCAGCGCTATTATATTAATATTTATGCGCACTCGTACTCGGTATACGAGCTTGATTTTGGCCAATCAGGATCGGTTATACGAAGCTCGGTTGAATTTTAGAATCTGGTTTTACGTACGAGACCGAGTCAAATACGCGGTATTATTCGCGGAAGGAGCAGTCGTAATATAACAGTAGGTACATATACGCATTCGATCGAACCGTTAGATTAGATGATAGATCGAACACCGTCGGCCATTACGGCGCGAGTTCTCGGAAGTTGGCAATTACTCGATTCGAACGAAATAAAAGAATCAGAGGTGGAAGAGGAATAATATTTTATATGATATATTCATTAGCCTTGCTCTCGCGGACGACCCATATACGCCTTATACGCGTATGCAAAATTATGCGCGATAGATTCGATTGTATGTAAAATAGAAATAGGAACTGGCCACGGCGGAGTCCTTTGCATAACTGCCTATTAGCACACTTCTTAGCTTTCCATAACCCCGGACGCGACGATTATTATTTTCGATTTACATTTCGAAGTGAGAATAGTTCCGATGATGGATCACCCGTCCATACAAAAATTACGATTGTTATGAAAATCGTACCATTTTACTCCCATCCGACGGCCGACATTAAAAATGCAAAGGCGACGTAATCGAGAATAACAATTGGAAGTATTTAATATAATGTAGCAATGAATTTCGAGCGCTGATCGAATACGTCGCGGTTGGTTAGGCTCGCGAACGAAGGAACATCTCGCGGTTTCACGAATGATTACACCAGTATCAAATCAGCCACGAAACCACGAAAAACTTCTACGAATTAAATTTGCCTTTCCAATAGAAAATATTCATCCGAGTCGACGTTCACGCTCGACAGATGGGTACCCGTTCGCGTTCGAGTGCACTACGGGTGTTTCTACAAATTTTTTTTGCCATTCCCCTTCTCGTCTAGGCGAACGCTGAGAGATGGATATTGTAATCGCTGGCCTAATCGAGTAATCGCTCTCCCTCGTCAGTTGAAAGG
>NCVS01001109.1:0-13886 GCA_003055095.1 Goniozus legneri | reverse complement strand
GGGGTCGAGACCCCCCGCGAACAATTTCTCTCCCTTCGCGTTTCGCGGTCGGTTCTGTTGCGCGACGGGAGTCACGAAAAGTTAAATTTCGAAGAGTCTACTCTGTTCGTTGTTTCTCTCTCTCTCTCTCTCTCTCTCTCTTTTTATAAAATGAACGTAGAAATCATAGTTTTCTCATTACTCTTAGATACGTATTACTACAATGAATTAGAACAAGTGGACTCGTAAAGTTTTGATTTTCGAAATAAAATTACCCTCCCCTTTAGGATTCCGCGCTTGGGGTCGATTTGTCTCTGTTATAAAAGCCGCTATCCTGTGGTGTCAAAATTGAATCCTCTATTTCGAATTGCAGTCTAGATTTCTCTGGGCGTTGACGAGCTCGAGAGAGAAAGAGCTTATTTCCCTCTTTCTCTCTTGCCCGCCGATCGAAATTTCATTTCCGATCGTACGAATTGGCTACCCCAGCGGGGTGCAGTTGCGATCGTCTCTCTTTCTCCCTCCCCTCCAGCTCCAAATTACATTTTACGCGGGGTATTATAAAGATAATGGTGAATTTTACGACTCTCGTAACATTTTCCATGTATTTATCGTTTTTCTTTATCGTCATTTTATTATTTCGCAAGGTATTTGATTTTTTTTTTTACTATATTCTTGTACTCTAAGAAAAGCATGCGCCAGCCGACGCCAAGTAATATTGCCAAAGATGTATATTGCTTTCCCTCGTTTACTGTATATGTACAGAGTACATTGAACGATGCGCGAGAAAGGTGCATCTGCATGATTCCGTAGACCGCGGGCCATGGAATTATGCATTATGCCGAATGCCCTCGCTAAGCAGTATGATCGGTATACACCGAAGAGATGCTACGAGACCCCCGTGGGCGGATGATTTTCGTGATTTCACGATTCCCGGAGATATATATTCGACGGGAATATCGCGCGTGGTAACGAGCCGATCGTGACTCGCCGGTTTATACGGTAGCTCGTTCGCGAGTCTTTTCACTTCTCGTCTCTCTTCATTGGACGAAGACTCGAGGGAAACGAGGACCGATTCGCCTCTAAAATCGGTTAAACGATCGTTACCGATGTCGATGTGAAATCTCCGCGATCGTGGTTCGTTTGATTCTTTTCAATTTTCTTGCTCGGCTGTCTATTCGGGTTAGGCGAATTAATCGTGCTTGCGCAAAAATTCTCGTCGTTCAACACCCACGGCTCGGATCGGTGCTCCGATGCGTGGATTCTTCTAGAAATACTGTTCGCGCCTCCATATATATAGTATAGAATCGATCTGCAAAATGCCGAGAGATATGTGTGTACGGGAATCGACATTCCGAGCCGCCCCTGGGGATTCGGTCGGATAGCTTCGGTCGTCTCTCGATAACAAAAAATTCGCTAATGACAGTTATGCCGGGTGCATTGGTATGCATTGGGATTCCACCTCCGATTTGGCGAATCGCGCCGCTGGTAGGTGTATACTTTATTTCCCCTTACCGTTCAATCGGGAGGAATTTCGAAACAACGATACATTGCGATTCGAGATGTTCGATTGTTCATCGAGTGGTGCACGGAACTTCGTCGGGAAAACGAGAGAAACAACCTGCGTCGACTACGAAAATTATTTTTTCTTCCACCTTATACGTATTATATGTGCCCTTGGCTTCAGATGTATCTGAAGTTTGCATCGTTGGAGTCCAACGAAAATTCGACAAAAATTTTTTTTTGTCATTTTTAACCAAGTTGATCATTTTTGTCCAACTATTTTGAATTTTCGTTGAGCTCCAACGATGCGAACTTCAGATACATTGGCTTCAGCGACATTACGAGAAAAGGGCTCTTTGAGGAACATTCGAATTAAATTGGAGGTGAGCCGTAATCGCCAATTGCACGTTCGGCCAAACGATTTTGCCGATGAACTTCCGTTTTAACCGAGCGCTGTACATTTCTTTCTTCGTCTCGTCTCGTTGTACGTATTTTTTTTCATTCTCGCTCTGTTCGACGATCGTTTTGATTTCGAAGCCCTTTCCGCGCGGGATAATAATTGTTTCTTTTAGATCGGCTCGGTCTGATGATACGTTAGCCGTCGGCTGAGCGTGAGATAGAGAAAGAGAGAAAGAACGCGAGGAGGGGGGTAGGAAATCGGATCGCATGTCTGCCACGAATCTTTCCGCCATCTTACGAGAATTCTTTTTTCCTCGACCGTTGGAGCGACGAGAGCGCGGCGAAAACCGAGCACTGCGATTACATTCCCTTATAAATATGCAAATATGGCGGCTCGGTGGCTCGACGACGGGTAGTGGGGAAGGACGAAATGGCCGTATACCGACGTTAAGAGGGAAAGAGCGTAGAGGAGAAGGGGAGGCCTCTCGACGCGAAAATAGAGAGTATCACGGCAATAATTATTGATTAGATATTCGTGACTGACTCGTCATATTACGCCGGAACTATAAGTACACGTGCAGCGTTATACCTCTATACCTCTTCGGCTTTCTTCCTCTCTTGTTCTAGCATTGTGTATCGTACGAATACGTACACGCGCACACGCGTACACGAGCGCGCATGTACATAAATACACACACGATATTCCATACGCCAGAATGGAGATGTTTCGAGGATTTATCGTCGAGCCCGAAGCGTGCACTAGCTCTCTCGCTCCCTCTCCCTCCCTCGTCCATAGACCGTATACATATATATATATATATATATATATACATACGAAATCTCCATTCCGGAATGGCGTTTTCGTCTTATCGCAAAACGACGGGATTATTGACGCGTGTATACGCCGCTCGTACAGCACCAGGAGGGAAAGGCAAAGGGCAGGAGCTTTACGACGCAACTTCGTGTCTAGTCGCGTCCATTTGCGAGACTCGCGTCGCAATTTCGTTGCCCGAAACTCGCAATTATCAACCGATAGACGGTCCCATTAGAATCGCCTTCCCGTTTCGATTTTCATAAATTTGAGATTCTCATGACGCTATTTCGCTTCCTTTCCTTTTCTTCTTAAGAAGAAATTTATTCCGTAGTAGGATGAGAAGAAGGATGATTGTAGACGAAAGAGTAGCGGGAGCGATCTTCGCGCGGAGAGCAAGATCGGTAATACAACGTTTGCCCCCACTACCTTTGATATTTCTCTCTCCGGCCTGGGCAATTTCGATAATTCTGGGTTTCGGAAGGGCGCAACGCTGCGCACCCGGCTACCAGTCTTTACCGGGCCGCGCGCTCGATTTTATTATTCCTTATATACCGCGGTGCGGATCGGCTCTACATCGCCGTATTATCGCTATACACCAACCTCGGTCACTTCCCACCCTACCCGATTTTCGCGGATCGGCCTCCCGATTTTGCCGCTATCTAATGGTAGGAGGAGCTTAAACATCCTCTCTCTATCTCTCTCCGCCTGTTTATCTCATATCTTGGCTTTTTACGTGTGCGAGATTTTTCATTCATGACTTTGTAATTTGCCGCACTCCTAGCTCGTCCGCTCGTGCAAAATAAAAATCTAATTACAGGACAACAATTGCCTGCCGTAACTACCGTATAACGGCGGGGGTCTCATTGTTGAATTTATCCGTCGACATATAACAGGCTAACAGCCGGGCTGTTATTACAAGCCAGTTTTCGATACGAATCGATATCTCGATTCTTTTGTCGAGTCCTCGTACGAATCTAGTATTTTCTCTCGCGGTTGTTATTCGCCGTGTTATTTGGAATAGAATTTCTTGATTTATCGACTTCTTCGACTAGGGTTATCAGATCACATACGTACGTAAATGTATATGCGGAGAGGCAGAGTTAGATACGGCACGGGCGTCGGTATTATCATTCACCCCGGCCATTATCCATCCAGCGGCGCACCATCGACAACCACCCTCTATCCGCCTGGTGCTCGGCGAAGTAGCCCTGACGAGGATGGAAATTTAGCGGAATCATTCGCGATTTACGATCCCGGGGGATGCCGGTGAGAAGGGGGAGAACGGCCCACCGCACTTACCTCTCCGTTTACACGCCTGGAACAATGATAATGGCCGAGTGCACTGCGCGAGCGTTAACATATGCGCGCGAGATATCTCTCTAACTCTCTCTCTCTCTCTCTCTCTCTCCCACGATTTTCCTATTTCCAATTTAATCTTCCGCCGGATTACAAGTTTGAGACGTAAAAACTGTGTTTGAAAATGGAAAACGAAGTCGGTGTTTTTCTTGGCTATGCGGGAAGGAAAATAGTGTCCCGACAAAATATAGTCGATTTCTTCCGTTAGCCAAATTGCCGCGAAACTTTCTCCTCGATCGAGCGATCGATGGAATCGTGCCGGCGATGCCGGTATTTCGATCGCCGAAAAGGTCGACATGGACGTTTTCCCCACTTGGAATAACAGCCTGGCTAAACGCTCCGAAAACAAAACGTATTATCTTTGAGGCACGAGTGCGCCTCTCACCAGTCGAAACATGCTCTCGACGACATCGCTAATGTTTGGGGATAAATAAAACACACCGGATCACAGATGGGTCAACTCGCGGAATGTAAAAAATCGATCGATCGAAATTTTGAAAAATTTTCTACCGAGAGAAGTTTGGGAGTTCACGGTGGGTATTTTATTTTATACGGTGGAGTCTAGATTAGCCATCGTGGACGTCATTGCACAGGTACTAAACATCGCTCAAATCTCGTGCAATACCGCACCGATATATAGCCCTCCCCGCGGAAAATCATCAATTATGAAATTCACAGGGCAACGATGCTGTGGTACCGCGTCACGTGCGAAATTATCGGTCAGTACGAAACGGAATTAATGTCCGACGTACCCATCCACCCTTGTCATTCTTCGCGTCGGTAAGTCGACCAGTTTCGAATTATCGAAAGATATCTCGTGAATTATCGCTCCGGCTAGAAGTAGGAATTCGTAGCATTGGATTTTTCATTTTCATTTATTCTTTAAATCGAGATGTTTTTTTGAAAGTCGAGACGGGTATTAAGCCGTTCGTGAATTATGTCGTGAAATTTCTACGGGCGTGCAAAAAGTTGGCAAACTGCGAGTTTTATTTTATGCATTTAACTTGGTTCGGTTCGAAAGAAAAATTAAGAAAACACAGTCGAACGAGTCGACGTTAAATTCGAGCCCCTGCCTTCTCCGATAACGTTGAAGTTTTAGTTTTCGTGTATATCAGGCTTCGATATAAAGACGCGAAATGTGTAAATTACAGAAACCGGTGCAGCATCGTTCGCGAGAAAACGGAGACGGCGTTTTCACGCGAGCTCCGAACCTAGAGTATTTTATTACTTCGTAGTCGTACGCGAAATACAAACACAACGGTAAATCACTCTCTACCTGTTAAATTTAATTTACGTCCGTGTTTGCGCGAGGCTTTATATTTCTCATTAGCGAGATAAAAATGACCCAATTCCGTGCAACCTTCGACTAGCTCTAATTGCGAGCGAGTCTCGGATTTTCGTTCGGAAAGTATCAAAGATATTGAATTCATAACCCGTAAGGGATATCTAGAGTGCTTTTCAACTAAAGCGTGTTTCAAGAGAAAGAGCGGGCAACGGGCCAGCTCGGTATCGCGTCACGCGTATATCAAAACCCCTCTTTCGTGTTCGATTCTCTCCATAAATCAGCGCGTAATTTCTGCGCTCGCGATACAAACGAGGAAATGTTTTATTAAGGGAAACGTCGCTGACCGTTCGGCAATTCCGGAAACTTCGAGCGTTCGATATCGTTTGGGAAGTTTGCCCGTCGAGTTAGGCGAAAGATCCGCGAATGGTCGAAACAATCGGCCGGTTCTCTAAAGTGCGGGTGGGCAAGACTTTTGCCGTGTAGGCGCGCACGCGCGTGCACATGACGCAAAGTGGCAGGTAATTAGTTTACATTGCCCGTATCGTGTAAACCGCGCAAACTGCGGCTATAAGCAGTGCGAAGTGCGAAGTGGGTGGGAGACCGATCTCGTTGGCTATTACAACGGGACTGTCGGGTGCCACGCTGTCGGTTTCGACGAGTGGATTTTCGCCTACCCCGTGGATCAAATACGTCGAAACTTGCATCACCTTTGCAAACGGTTACGAGCTTCAAATGGCTCTTTATGGCCGAATTGTCGATTAAATTCTCACACTGGATTTTAGTTGGGCGGAGAGGCCCGATTGGCTATCCCGCTCGATCGATTTAGAAGCGGACTTTGATGCATCGCTCGAAACTTCGTTTTTCAATTTTCAGCTTGAGTGCCACGACGCGAACCTAGCTTATAATACGAACCAATACGGAAAATTTTTTACCTTTTTACAGTCGTTTTGTTTTCCTCTTTTATATCGCGATTAACGAACGACAAACCAATAAAACATTTTATTGTAGGCAATTATAAAGTATTTTTAGTCGTTTGCGCGTAGAACTCGATTCAAGGTTACGTCCGAGTCGTGTTGATACGCGGGTTAATTGGTTTTGATCAATTAACTCAGTTTGCGTAATAATTAGTAGAATTTTTTCAAAAAGAGAGGAAGAAAATAACAATCTCATTTCTCTCTGGGACACGTTCGCGCTGGAGAGATAGAGAGAGAGAGAGAGAGAGAAAGACAAGAAAAAGTGAGAAAGAGAGAGTCTCTATTTTAATATTTTAACGCGGTCTCGTAATGCAAATGCCCAAGCGCACGCTCGTAAAGTTTTCTTCCTTTTTTTTCCGAGAATATCGTGCCTCGGACCGTGCCGGCGTGCAGTCTCGGATTACATGTTTGCTATACTATATAATAAGTTCGAGCAAAGGCACGGACGCGCGTATACACTCTGCGAGGTTTCACCCCACTCTTGCGTATTCCAATGCTTATTTGAGCCACATTAAGAGAATAAACCGAATAAGTTGGCCGAGTTGGACAATTTCGTTAATGCACGCAGCCTCGAGAGTCGAAGAAAAAAAGGAAATTCGTATGCAGCGCGCAATTACCTTTCTCAAATGGGTTTCTTAATCATTGTGAAACACTTTCGATTTGCAATAAAGGGTCCTCGAAATTCGCGAAAATTTGCCGAGTGTATATGTGTACGATACGTATGTAAAGGAGTGAGAGGAGGGTGGGGGGCAAACGAGGCCTCCGATAGGGCGGGGCTCATACTTGCGCGCGTATACGTGCATGTCTCGCTTTCTAATCAGCCATAGTACTTCTCGGAAGCCTACCATCCTATATAATCAATCAGCGTGACTGTAAATTTTTCTCTCTCGCCATTCGACCAATATTTTATTTCCAAATATGTGTACGCATTTGCACTTTACGAGCGCTCGATGAGGACAAGGGAACGATATAGCTCGGTTTTAATTGAATTTCTTCTTTCGAGCGAAACGTGTGGGCGCTCATACGGGGAAGCGGTAAAGCTCGAGTCTCGTTTTCCACCCTTGGCCGGTATCCCCTGCCTGCGCGCGAGCGCGTGACGTTCCCATGGCATAAACAAAACGCGCAACCGCCAATTCACGGGATGAAATATTATAAGTAATAACATATATCTATAAGCGGCGAGAGGGAGGGAGAGAAAGAGAGAGAGAGAGAGGGAATGAGCGAGCGAGCGGGAGAAGAGAGAAACGAGATAATAACACGGCACTAAACTATGCGTCCCGATACGTACCTACATATAATTGTATAATTATTATTAATGATATCGAAGGGGGGCCCTTACGCCGCTGTTAAACGCGCCAAGATATCCAACTCCAGATACTCTCCGTTCGCGTAGTATGGTACTTACGATCTTCCCTCCTTCTTTTTCGACTTTTTCGACCAAGCACCGTAAAACGATGCTTGTCAACCGTTGAGCCACCTTCTCTCCTCGTACGCGGTTATAGGTTCGACGTTTCCTTTTTTCACTGAGCATCCGCGCAAAATTACCGATCTTCGCGCTAATGAATATCGAGTTTCGCGGTCGGGACGCTCGTTATTTTATCATCGTTTGGGATTATAATGTGCATTTAGCGGTAATGACAAAATTGATATTTTTGAAAATGACAACGATATGGTAGTTGGATAAGATCGATCGTCGATTTCTCGATTCCTGTGAGAACTTTATCGAGCTCTTATATATCCCACGAAAGATCCTGGTTTCTCTTGTAGAGCGACGAGTCGGAGGCACTAAATCGGCATGTATGCGCGATTTGTGCGAGAACGGGAGGGATAGAGAGGGAAAAAAAGAGAGAGAGAGAGAGAGAGACGAAGAGGGAGGAGGTGGATGCGAGCAGAGGTACGCGCTCTCGGCCCGTCTAGCAATTTCATTCGTTATTTATTGCACCGCTGGTAATTTTTAGGGATGCACGTCGACGCTCGTAAATACTCCGCGTACGTTGTAAGGAAAAGCGGTTATAATATCAGTCGTTTGCGAACGGGAGTCGAGAAGTTTGCCGGCAACTCGCGAACAAAGATCCCCGCGCCGGTTGGTTCGACTCGCGCGAGCAAAAATCTTTACGGCCGACCGGGGATAATAAACTCCTTTAAACAATTAAGAATCGGAAATACTCTTGCATATTGTAAACCATTTCTCAGTAATACTTTTTATGCACGAAATGTAGTTGAATTTCTACTACTCTGCCATAAACTCCGCGAGGTTCTTAATTCACCTGTATTAGATCGTAAAAAATTTATCGCAAGTGCAATTTGATAAAACACGAATGTGGATAAAACTGATTTTTCTAGAGAAACGATTACAGAAACTTTCGTCAAAAATCATCAATTTTTCCACAAATCTCAGCCACGGTATACTCGTAAAAAAGGAAATCGAGAGTGAAATGTGAGTCACCGCCGCTTTCGACTCGACTCGAAACGGTGACGACAGCTCCCTGGGTGTCGTGCCGATAACGTTTTAAATAAAAAAAAAAAAAAAAAATATGTAAGCGAAGGAAGAAAAAAAGGATCGCGGTATGGCGAGAAGAGAAATTAATTTTCCGTGACAATGGGACATTTGCGATCGGGAAGAGACGCGACGTATATGTGCGCGTGCATGTGTGTACATATATCGATTGTCAGAGGCGCGGGAGGTGAATAAGAAGACGAAGGCTTGCGGAATATTAAGGGCCCATTAACATAAGGGGACAGAAGCGTGTGCGTGTCTTCGACGATCGTGACGACATTATCGATTGTCGCGGTCGTGCGACGCGTTAGAGAACCGAAGAAGAGAGAAGCGAGAGGTTAAAGACACGCGCCCTATTATTATACGAGAAGTGGAAAAAGCCACGCGCTCGCGCGCCGGTGGTACACACCGGAGAATCGTAAAGAAAGGACGACGTATAGGAAATGCGACGGCAATCGGCCACTGCCGAGTATTCCGCGTCCATTGTCACCAATACGTCGCGTTAACCATAACTGTACCTGCATTCCGTTCTTCTGAATAATTCCAAGAATAAACTCGCGCGAGAAAAATTCTTAAACTATATCCAGACGAGTTTCAAATAATTCATATGCATTTGAGCTTATCGATTGCGACGTTGCGAGGAAACGTTCATTCTCATATTTCGCAATATTTTTTTTTTTTTTGCATTTCCGTGATAAGATAATTCTTGTCGACGAAAATTCGTACGAGTCCGGGCGATTACATCTTGATATTGTAATCGAATTTTCGTTTGTCTATTTTCAACATCCTCCACCTGTCAGATAAGATTTATTTCGGCACGCATAGAGTTCTCGACGTTAATTGGACTATCTTATTTTATCACTGACGAACATACTACTCTGTCTTATTTTTTCCGACAGATTCATGTTGCATGCATGTCGAGATTCCAAGAATACTCTGTTTATTCCTTATTTAGAAATTCACAATTCGAGTACCAAATTTTAACTTTGAGGTTTCGCATTTGAGTTTTTTCAATTTGCGCAATTCGGATACTTGAAAACTTATCGATCAAGGATGAAAAGCTTCTCGCAACGAAAGTACCGAAGTGAGCGAGGTCAGGAATATTTTCGTATTCGCTTTTTCACCACGGCGCGCTAAAATATCATGCTTTTCACGGTCGGCGACGGGCAATCGAAACGAAAACGAGCAACTCCGAATGCACTAATCATACACAAGAGAGCGTGTTTACCACTGTAAGAGAGCTGGTTTTTCAAGTACACCAGAAAGTATCTTCGCCGTAGAATGATCGTAAGTAACGGCTGACGTTCTGATTCACTGTAATTTGCATTTGATGCTCGTGCGTACAGTTCTCTGTTGGGAGGAAAAAATTCTACTACCGTGGAAACAAAGCCAAGGAGATTGAAAAATGTGTCTTCTCTTCTGTTAATCCGCTAAAACGTTAGTATCCGTCGAGAGTGTAGAAGCTCTGGTGAGCGTTTAAACCAGAAGACCAACGTCACTCGGTGAATCGGCTATGGCGGTAGGAAGTGTCGTAGACAGGTGAGACCACCGCGGTCGCTTATAAGCAAACAGAAACAAAAACACAAAGAGAGGACCGGGGCGTTGGATCATTAAGACGGATTTTCCGGCACGCAGTTCTCTGATTGCCTCACGTACGACGGTTACGCGCGCGATCATTCGATCCCCGACGATGATTCCGCGGGCGGATCGCCACGGAGGAACGTTTCACTCGGTCCCGTCGACCCCACGAGATCGCTCGCGCAATTACATGCTGAATCTTTAATGGAACGTTTCGAGGCCTGGAATTAGTCGAAACGCCATATCGTAATGCAAACTCCGGACCGAGCGAGGTACCTTTTGTCCCCTACTACCTTCGGAGAGAAAATCGCAACAGCGGCGAACGACCGGACACACGTTTCTTTTCCGTTTCGTTTCAACCGTGTAACGATAAATCGATTCTCGACGCGACGAATCTACTTTTCGAGCCCCGCGTACAGTAAAAGCGGGGCTCCGTCGGTTAACCGCAATTTGCTAGATGGTCGCCCAGAGCTAGGACCTTTCTGCTTTGTCAACGTGGCTGGATTGTCGTGAAGAGAGAGAGGGAGAGAGAGAGAGAGAGAGAGAGAGGAGTGAGAGGGGGAAGGGGGGGGGGACTCGATTCGACTGCCACTTGTACCTTTACTGGGTGATCTGAAAATTCGCGACACAGAGTCGCGTTAGCTGACGAGAGCAGCTCGTGACTGCGGGATTAACGGGATCGTAACATGACATGTGAATTAGCTAGGCCGGTGTACACGCGACTCGATAACCAATAGCGAGGTGGTCGATAAGAATATCTTGGCCGTGTGCGTACGTTCGTAAACAGCTTCAAATGCTTGGGATTCGAGCTACACACGGTGTAGATGTTTCGGTGCGTCGTGTTCGACGTGGACAAAGGGACGGGTTACGTACAGTTTATGGAAATACGTCTTGGATGTCTCTTTGGTTCGTATGTGCCGGCTAAAGAGATTTGACGGTCCGCGAGATGACTTACAATAGGAGGGCTTCGGCGAATCGAAATCACGTTACGAGCTGTCCTAGCCCGCGGCGAGGACATATAATATTTCTCGTATATGAATATACGTATGAATGCCGAGAAGGAAGATATTCCTTTATTACGTAACCCACAATTGTTTAGAATAGTACATCATTTATTGTTTTCGAGCTTGCATTGTTGCAATTTCGGTCGGCCAATTTCAGACTAGACCGAACCGCGCGAGAAAATTTCCTCCATAGCCCAGTTTGCTGTATTATAAATTCGCGTTAAGAAGTTTTTCTACTCGCGAAACTGTGTATTTATATTCAACGCGCAAATAGATTTCACTTTGGGGCTAACTGGAATAAACTGTGGGGCAAGTTTGAGGGGTTAGGGGGAGGAAAAGTGTAATATTTATTTATCGAGCGAAATAATGATGCGCGCCGTTCTGTACACATCTGCCGCGCCATATGCACCCGACTCTCGAGCTGCATTAAGAGGTACGGCGAAAGCGGGACGTTTTGCAGTTTTGCTCAAGATTAATAAGTTTTCAAGATCGTTCTTTTGTGGAACGAAGAGTCGTAATCGAAAATGTTAACTCTCGTCGGCGGCGAGGGTTATACGTTCGCGGAGTCGAATTTATAAAATATCATTAATCTCCCGTGGCTCGGAACCGGTAATGCACGATCCGGACCCGCGTGAGAGACGTGTGTTTACGCCATCTCGCGGCAACCACTTAGCCATGATTTATCGCGAGAAATTATCGGAATGCTAGAAATACCGTATCATTATCGCATGCGCGCGCGAGTGTGCGGATCCATAGATCGCGAAACCGACGTACACCTATATAGAAAGATTTCTTTGTTCGCATTTTTCAAAGTATCGAAATGCATTACAGCGCGATCGAATTCGCACGGTTCGGCTCTCGCCTTGGATACCGCTAAATTATTGTTCGCGCGTATGAAACGTTTTAATTACCGTGATATTTTATCGTGAAACTCGATACGAGTTGCGCCAGGAATTAGAACATCTGTAGATGTCAATGCGAGAGATAAGAGAAAGAAGATTGTCTCGTTACCACGAGGACAATACACTGACCCAGAATCCTCTATCCCATTGAAATCTCCCGAACGAAGTGCGCGCCCTCTATACTGTGTAACATGCAAATGTCAGTTGCGATATTGCCGAGGAAACCCTCGCTTGCCTTCTCCGAATTACACAGTTGGGCGTGAAGCCTAGACGAGAGTCAATGTAAGAGGGGGAAGTATAATTACCATCATTGACGTTATCTCGAGCTTGGATTTCCCAGAATTTACAGAACCGAGTTTCGAATACCGGGAGAATATTGATATCGTTAAACATATTCGCAACAACATTCACGAATCGAACACTGGATCGAGAAGAACGTGTACCCTTCCTATATACAGCTACGAGGTGTATACGTATACCCTATAACATATTTCTCGCGGTACATAAATCGAGCGCTAACTTTAAACATACTAATTTCCCGATAACGGCTTTCGATTTATTTTTACCTTCGTATTTTTTTAATGCAGAAGAAACGATCTCACAGGAGCCGCGGCTACCGAAGAATATCGCGTCGAACGACGCAGCGCTCGAGAGGAAGAGACGCCTCCTCCTTCGTCTCGACGGCTATTCACCAACGGCCCGCAGGTGAGAGACCGATGATTATATCGATCGAGTCTTAGCTCCTCGCGGTAAAGGGGGGTAATTTCGATATTCGGTGCGCGCCCACCTCGGTACACGGTAGCATGGATCGGGCCAATGCCGTTTTATATATACACTCGGATCGGTGTCTGGAGCCCCGCGATATTCGTCCCGCGATATTCGTCCCGCGGGGCACTAACATTATCGATCTACCTCCCCTCCCCACCTGCTCTCATCGCGAGCGAGCGCTCTTTCAAATTTTTTGCCCTACCGATCATTTTTCGCGTCTAGCCGGTTAGTAAGTGCAGGTTGCACAACGCACGGGATTATAGAAACACGAAGGTTCGGGTAAAGAATAGAAATTCGGGAAGCCCGCGTAAGGAGTCTCTCGCAAAACATTCAAAATTGCACGTCGGAAATGCAAATCGATCTCGATAATCCTCTCGTCCTATAGCGGTCTCGAGGCGTGGCCCTCGATTACCGGCTGCCGTTGACTGCTTTACTTTTTTTCACCGTTCGATCACTCCGATCTTTCATCGGTGTCCCCAACTCCCCACTGATATTTTGACTGTGCCGATGAAAAAAGCTTCGGGGGGTCCCGCGTCTCGCCCTCCGGCGAATACGAATAGACGACCCATTCATTACAACCAGAACTCTTGGTATACGAAAAATAAACTTCTTCATCGGAATTCCATAGTGGCACGTTTTGATTCTTGGAAAGAGTATCCAATTTCAGGAAAAAAAATCTTCGCGAGGTAAGAGGAGAAGTTGTGAAAAGTCGCTAGTAATATTTTCTTATCTCGGGATAAAGTATCCACACGTGCTCGTTGTAAGCTCGGTCTAGGGTGGTAGACGTAAACGTGCTGCCAGCTCGTATATAGTATATATATATATATATA
>NCVS01001102.1:90854-110573 GCA_003055095.1 Goniozus legneri | reverse complement strand
ATTCAAGATCTTGTTTGAAGTTACCATTTTTTTTTCAGTGTATTTTCTAATAAATATCAAATAGCTTCAACAAATTTTTTCTTCGATGCAGCAGAGAACTGCTAAGCTGTGAAAATGTGTGAAGCTACCTACGTCACCGATTCATCTCGCTCCATTTACATAGGTAAAAATACGAATGCGGGGTGCGAGAAAAGTGTACGAAAGAAGGAGCAGGAAGTGCGCTAACGAGTATCGAAGGGTCGTTGAGTCTTTGCGCAATTAAGACGACAAAAGGTCACGGTTAGCAAGATGATAAATAGATGCGGTGATTTTTCGCTCCCGCCTATCTTCATCTCGTGACGAACTTCAATGATGAACTTCAATCGCGTAAGTATGGAATTATCTGTTGGAAATTATCATTACTATTACCATGCAACGAAAAAATGTTTATCTTGATCACGTGAGGAATTTTATTGACGTCGCGAGGCATCCGTATTGGTAAGCTTGAAATTTCAGTAACGAAACAAATTGCAGTTCAACTTACGTAAATAAATTTTTTCGCCTTCTGCCGAATGAAGTGCACCTTACGTTATAGTTTTACATAACCGATGAAAAAAAAAAATTTTAAACGTTCCTAAATTCCAATAATTGTTTAATAAGTTAGTCATAATTGAACGGCGAGCAGAGCACGCGTCTCTCCCACAAAGAAAAACAGGCTATAAAACGAGTAACCGTGATTTTCTCATAAGAAGTCAGGGTTGCGTCCTCGACTTTGCTTCGACTTATGTACAATGACATTCTCAGTTGAATATTGCTTCACTTTTTATCCTGGCTGATTAATGTAGGGCGAGATACAAAGTCAATCTATACATCTACATCCTGCGGAATTTCTTTTCGGATTTTTTCTGAAATCGATAAATACCATCGAAAAATTAGTCGCTTCGAAATAAATCGAAAATAATCGACAAACACGGCAATTTGAGGATAAATTTCGCGAGCGAAGATAAATTACAGGAGCGAGAACACGTATTGGCAGAGTCCGCGCGTTAAACGAGCTCGCGGTGTAACTGCGTCTTTATGACACGTGGAATCCTTGCGGGTAGAACTACAGCTGCATCCGGGGTATATACCTCGGGTTGTAGCATCCACACACAGTCGGATCGAGGGAGAGTACCAGGAACTGCAAGGTGAGTATAGTAGTGGGGAAACCAACACACGCACACACACACACGAAGGGAAGGAGGCAACCCAAGAAGAACCCAGTAACCTAGTGCCGAGTCGCCTGGAGGTCTGCAAAAACAAAAGCGAAGTGCACGCCTCGCGCCGTGTTCCGCACTCTTTCGATATGTTTCGATTATCCGAGATTTATCTGGCGCACCGCGCGCGCTCCTTTTTTTTCCCAAGCTATTTGCAACAACAGGTAGTGCACTCGTCGAGTGCATAATCTCGCGGAAATAAAATAAGTCAAGTGTCAACTTCGCTACCGATCACTTTTAACTTATTCGAGGACAGAGTTAAAATTGCCGTAAATATTACGAGACTCTCGATGATATCTATATTTGCCTTGGAATGAAAAATAATATTCCAAGAAAATCCGCTTTATTTGCACAATATGTTTTGCGATACTGCTGGTAGCGAGTAGTGTGCAAATAAAATTTTCATAAATTCAATTATTTATGACAATGTTTTATCGTAGGCTCGTTATTGGAAAATGTACTGCAGTGTTATAACTCCTACGGGACGAATTTATTCTGTAATTCTGGTATAGAGAGACGAAACGAATGCGTATAAGACAAATAAATGTTATAATACGAAAATGACTCATGTCTGTCATAGAAAGTCGAGAAACCGTTCACGGACATCGAAATATCTATGTTTCATGTACGCTATCCTTGGAGGTCGACAGAAAGGAAGTAACAAAGGAACGGAAAGAGAAAAAAGATCAATGGACAGCACACCAGTCATTTTTTTTTTATCTTATTTATCATTTATTGTACAAAATTGACAAAAATTTGTTTTCGCGATCCAAAGAGCAAAACAATAATTTAAGATACATAGATGAAGAATGAGGAATGACTATGCCGTAGGGTTTTAATCGGGGTAACGTTCGGATACGCAACAGTCAGCGATATCAAAAATACTCGTGATATACGGATAATAAATAACGTTGTGGACTTCTGAACGCTACCTCAAGTAATAAACTCTCATCGGACTATCCATCATCTGAGAAGAAAAAACTAGAATGTTCGGTAAATTCACAGAAAAGAATACGATATTCTTTATATGACTATTCGGATTATTGTACGAGATCCCTTCGACGAGACCTCGAATGATAATGAGTTATCCCGATCACGAATTTTCGCACATTCGTAGAAGTTTCCTCTCGTATGAAAAGAGTACAAAAATATATAATATATATGTATTTTATATATTCGCTCTTCTTTAAAAAATAAAAAAAAAAACGTTTTGCCTCTCGAGCGTCATGCATTCATCCAGTCACGTGCATTCTTCCGCGTGCTTTCGCCACAATTTCTCACTTGACTCACTCCTCTTCTGGCTCGCACGAACGCACATATACATAAGCAGAGGCGCGCGTGCGTACATACGTACAATTTCTTGCTCATTCTCTCATTCTCTCATGCTCAATTCACTTCCACAAACTACGTGGGAATCACTGTGAATAATCAAGTGAGAGCCTTACTACTACCTAACGAATAACAATAAAAAAAAACAATAATAATATCAATAATAATATAATAATATTAATAATAATGATGTATGATAATAAATCATTATTAATAAAAAATAATTCAGAAGAACGAATCTAACGAATTAAGTTGTAAGGCAGGATACGAAAACGAACTATTCACCTAAACGCTAAGAACGAATAATTAATAGATGAAGGTGTGGAGGGGTGGCGGTAACTCATACACATATATATTTTCGCGCATATATATTGTTTGTATAAGCTAAAAGGGAAGAGAGAGCCAAAGCCTCGAGTATCCTCCCCGGAGGCGCGATCGCACGTGTATATTCTCGTGACCGCTGCACGATTCTCACGCGTGCGGTGAAAGAGCGCACGCGTGAGTGGATGTTCGGACTGTTCGCTCGCGCGACGAACTTCCATACGTATGCGCGGGTTTCGCGAGTGTGCGAAGAATGCAAAGTACGTGGTCGTCGTTGCTCAGAAGCGCGGATCTCGCTCTCCCGCCGAAGGTGTACGCTAACCGCCTCACAACGCACCGGTGGAAAGAAAATTATGTGTAACAATGCAGGGGCCAAGCTAACCGCTTCCTCATAACGCAGACTCTTCTCTCCACCGCTGACGTCTTCGACTCCCTGTCTCGTACCGATCTCATCTAGGATTTTCAACCCATTCACACACTTTTCTCTAGACGTACCTTCGGTGCAAGATCGACGAACGCACACGTACCGCGAACACTCTTACTAGATATTCAGTTTTGTGTTTTCATCGCGGATGTTTCACGTTCGCGGAGGATTGTTTTAATTGTTTCGTTATTTATTCGCTAATTTGTTGCATCGAGAGCAAAAATAGTGAACACTTTGTTGTATAAACTAATACATTCGTGTAGTTTCTTTATCTTTTTTTGGCTCCATTTCGCAAGAGGCTAGCTCGCAATGAACACATTACAAATTCTCATCGAATAGTAGAAATTCAAAAACTTACGAACCAATTGTCTTCCCTACTTATTACTATGCTTACACTATATATCAACGAACGATATAATCGGAACTAGTGTTAAAATAATATCGTTGTCGATAATTACTCAAACGGAATAAAAATACATAAAATAAATACAATATTAACAACGTGAAAATGTCAGCCGGTGCTGGATAAAATATATTGCTGCGCTGTAAACTGACTACAGTCAAAGTATGAAATTTCACATTTAGCGGTATCGAAGATAACGATGAGGAACAAACAAGCAAATATTCTGTCGATTTTTGTCACATAAGTGTAAAGAAAAGAAACAAAAAATTGAAAATACAAAATATTTTATCCAGCCTCATTACAAATTGCGAGTATGGTATAATCGAGCTTTGACGGTGTGAGTTTTGTAAAGGTATTCCGGCGTCAACATATCGAGTGTTAGTCAGTAACAAAACAATACTTTTTCCAACGACTATGCTTTCGTGTTTCGAGTGAAACAGTAACAGTGAGAAAATTCGAATACAGCGATACCTCGATAACAATAAGTTTCAAGTGTATGCATATACTGCGTAGCGTGTAGCATTGAACGTAACGAATTCAGCGAAAGTGATAATATTCGATCGCGATTCTTCTACTACACGATCGGCGATCTACAGTTAGAGTTTTGCTGCGGCGCGCCTTTATATCGGTACGGTTGGAGCGGATATGTAGTAGGAAGGAAAGAGAAAGAGCAATAGTAGTAACGTCTTCACTGTATAGACGAGATTGGCCGATAGAATTCCGCTGACCATCGAAAACGCTGACGAAGGTATCTCAAAGCCCTTCTCCGGCTCTTCGTCCGAGGAAGAGGGACGTTCCTTGCCTCCACGGTCTGAGAGGGAAGTAGCATTGAATCGACTAGGCGACTGATTTCCATGGCAGTGCAAGGTATCCTCAGTTTTTTCTTAATTTAAAAAAAAAACCATCGTATCACTCCACGTCCTCTCAATTTCCAGGAAGAGACACGGACGATCGAGGCGGTGATTCCTGTTTGGAACGGCAGTGGCGTTCGCGCAGCTGCGATGACCATCTGAAACACAGAAAGAATTATTGCAATGATTTTATTCCGCAATTAGATTATTGATTCGGTTGTGAGGTAGTCGGGTCTATAAATTACTTTTCGAGGGGATTTTAACGAAACTTTATTCGATCGTTCATTAATTGATGGCTAATATGAGCCTTGCTAGATCAAAATTGGCTACATCATCACGAAAACAACGTCATAGTTTTGTGGACAAATTCTCATATTACTTTCTCGGATAAAGTTAAAACTATACGAATAAATTTAATAAAAATTCAATATTCGATTTCCGAAAACGTAACAAATAATTTTAAACTATATTTTCTTGTGACCCAACTGAGCATCTATTAGCTACTTTCATTCAACTAAGAATACACTTTAATACTATTTAGTGTAATCGTTTTTGAAGAAAATTTTTTAATATTTGGAGAAATTTAAAAATTCGACCCCTCGGTGTTAAAAAAGTAGGATGAAGGGTTCACATACGATAAATACGTTCTACGTGTCGTTGGGGTATCCAGATCTCGGCGAAGGTCGGCGAGTGCGTACTAGAAACTACAAAAAGCGCATAGGAAACCACGCCCTGGATTGGCCACGATCGCGAGTCCCCTCAGGGACGTTACGCCACCGCACGTACGCACGGGCACCACCCGATTGGCTTACGGCGCTGCGTTTAACAAAATCATCCACTCTAATCTATAGTAATTAGCTTATCGTAACGAAGAATTCCGAAATTCTATCGATGACTGTTTCTCGGTTACGACTTTCTAGAATGCGGGGCCTGTTTTTATTTGTGTCACAGTTTCGTAGATACAAGCTCCTATCGATAGAACGGATCGCCGTAAGTGGCAAACGCATCCGTAAACGCAGTGCCACGTAGAACGGGCTTCTGTATGCCATGCGTTTCCGCGCGCGCACACAGCCAAGCGAAATTGACCCACGCGTGCCGTACGAGCGTATGTAGGTGCATAAACACGCCCTGACTCGGTGCTGTTCGAAATAAAACAAGTCGAAGAAACTGGGATTCTCGAGGGAAACTACTCAAAAAAATTAGTTATTAATAAAAAGATTAATAAAGACGGTACACTGAGAAAGAAATTTGGTTCAAATACTGAAAATTGAGTTAAATCAACTAAATTTTTCAGTCACGGGCTGCCAACTAAATATTTGATATTAAAAGAACAAAATAAATTTAATTGTTTTAACATAATATTCTTTATGATCGATAGTATATTTGGTTGAAGTGACAAGAATGTTTGTATGTATGGTCAAAAATCAATTTGAACGACCTGGATCTACATTCTTATTAACCACACATTCATTTTGTTTTCAATAAATTTTTCGATTCAACTATTTGTAGTGTTGATTCTACAAATTCTTGATTATGTATCGTGAACAATATAAATGTTCACTACAAGTAAATATTTTGTTATTTAAAAAATATTCTCAGTTGAATGAAAAATAATAATTCAACTGAATATATTTAATTCATTCAACAAATCCTCTTTCTCAGTGTATCTTGATTAAAAATTATTGAATCGAATCGAGCAAATTTTAAAATAACTGCCCCTTTAATTTTTTTTAGGAGTGTATCTCCATAGAGTCGTTTTTAGAAAAGGATACGACTTATTCGCACATGGTAATTAATCGTCGCGTATCGAAATATTCTCATTTTTCCTATGCGCGCGCGCGACAAGAAGCGATTTAATCGTTCGATTACAAACGCGTGTACGCACTCATAATTAATGAATCGAAGCGTTATTCAAATCGCCGTCTCGGGAACAGGTAGCATTTTGCGCCGGGCGAAATCGTCGATATATCGAGAGGCTTAAAAGGAGGAGAGAAAAAACGATCGTGAAAAAATCTATACCAAGAGAGTCGAAGTATTATGTAGTAGCGCATAGCTGCACACATTATAACTACGAACAGCGAAGGTGCGAGCCAACAATGTATTAACGCGCATAGGCGTAGGTATACACGGTCACTGCCTACGCGCTCTCTGCCCACCCATAACCTGTCCGTCTGGCGTAGTCTCCGAGCCCATAGACGAGGTGTATTATCGTCAATCGATATAATATATCTCTCGAGCGTGGCTAATTATCGCCGGCTTGACTCGCCCGGCGCGGCGACCTTCGCAACGATTCGGCCGAGGTCGGTGCCGTGCCTATCGTCGTGGACCAATGGCTCCTCGATCGCCGAGAATTCACGGCCCGGGCCATAATTCGATCGGCCGAGTGGGCGACGCGAAAAATATTTTTAGCGATTCATAAGCATTCGGTGCGATAAATCTGTACAGCATTCTCTACTATTTCTCGATTACCACCTCGGGAATTATTTCCGGACCGTGATTTTCGTCTCGGCGAGCCTCTTTATTGCATTTTTTGTCGAAGCGAAACAGCACGAGATCGACCAGTCAGCTGTGTTTCACGAATATACTCGTCGTGCAAAATGTACAGTTTTGAGTCAAGCACGTGTATATTCGAATCGTCATGGCACAAAATTGCACACTTTTGATACTCGTCAAGCACAGCCAACTGGTTAAACGCGGACGAATTCTCGAGTTGGGAAAACGTTCGCGACTCCGCCTTTACAACGCGAGCGATGAAAAAAAAAAAATTATCGCAATGTTCGGGAAACAATCGTTAAAAATGCGAACATGATTTAATAACGGTTTGGTGTATAATTCCGCATGATAATTAGTTTCGAACGGATTTTATCTAGACCGCTCGGCGAAACGATATCTCCGTGCAATTACAACGACGAATAAAAAAGAATACTGTTCCGAGAGTGAATTAATTCAATACTGTGGATTAACAACTCTGTGTCGTTGATTAATTGCAGTATGACTCGGTTAAACTTGGTCGTGGATTAGCCTAATACTGAACAACGCGAGGAGATGTAATGAAAAAAGGTATAAATTATCGCGCGAAACAAGTTGACAGCGTAGGAAAAATATATTAAGAGGTAAAAAGTTGACAGGTAATAATCTTTGAAGCGAAGCGACACGAATCGGCGCCTGCTCGCACTTGATGACTTTCCAAGTGGTGAACGGTGCATAGAGAGCGAAGGGGTTCACTCGCACTTTTCACGGATTCGATGGACTCTAACATCGAAAGTGGCGAAGAAAAATACGAGTCACATAACGAGCCGCGGCTGGGTATCCTCCCTTCTCGTAGTGACTAAGGGCAAGATCGATTATCGTCCAGCGTATCGATGAAAATGAGAGTTTCCCCTTGGAACTCGCTCTCTCCCTCGCCTGAATTCCACACGCTCGTCCACTGGGGAGGGATTGGTAGCGAGAGTGAGCGGTCACAAAGAGAAGGACGAAACTAGACGAACCGTTAAAAAGTCCAGAGAACCCCAACGTTGGAAAGTCCCTTCCTGGGGGAGGTCTGCGAGAAAAAATAAACCGAGAAGACCTAACCTAAGTCACTGCTCGAGCCGGTGAGCCGGTGTGTCTGCCTTGCACTCGCCCCTGAACTTGGTACTCCGGCTTGCCCACTCGACTTCGACCCACTTTCATGGCCTACCCGATAACCGTACGCAACCGCGAACAACGCGGTGTCGATTCTCTCGATTCGATCCGCGAGTTGGCCTCCCCGCTTTACCGTTCCTTCGCCTGTAAATCTTTTGGTGGAAAAAAAAAGACCGGCTACCCTCTCACCGCGTTAACTACCACGACGTCAGGTTCGCCGGATCAAATACTCGGTCTGTGCAATAACGTAGCGCTGGGTAATCATTGGTTTATATAACAAGTCATTTTCCGCCGTCACGTGATTTTCTCGTCAAGGCGATCCGCTCGCGACTCGCCGGAACGTCCACCATAGACCACCACTGTCCATTCCGTCTATTCTGCAACCACCGGGCGTTGGAGCGTTAGAGGCCCCGTCTCTCGGCTCCCTAATCCGATACTTACGTCGTCTTTCCAAATCTTCGCTATGCGAGATCGAAATTTATTCGGCTGAGCGAACCCGAAATCCTCGTATACATTAAATAAAGGAAATGAAAATACGCCCGGACTCGAGGGAATGTATAATAAATGAGAACTAAAAATAATAATGATCTTCTTTCAACGAGCGCCGCGATAAATTTCAAGATCCCTATACGTGAACTCGTAACACCGTGAGGGACCTTGGAGTGTGATTTGATTGACCGATGCGCTCGGTTACGTAACGCGACGAGATTTCGGGCTTTACGCTGTATAAATTTCGTACGTCACCCACGTTCGCTCGTTCCATCAGATTATACACATCCCAACGAATCTTGCGTGGAGTGGGGCGAATATTTCTCCTCTTCTAGGATGTCGAAACGGAAAATAATTTCCCAAACAGGATGCGATCGGACCGAGAAGACTCTCGGCGAGTTCAAAAATCGAATCGAGTAGGTGCCGCGAGAGAAGGATGCATTCCGCGCGAACGGCAGCAACGAAACGCTAAAGAAGCTGCTGGCGCGGAGAAACTCGTGTACATCAGCACGAGGAAACGAGCCGCGAGACGGCGAGTGAGAGAGGGAGGGGAGGGTTCGCAGACGGGAAAGCGAAGGGAGGCGAGAACGAACGGGGGGAGGGGAGGGGGTAGAGAGAAGAGAAGAGGAGACGAAGCTCGAGCAAAGGTGGTCTTACCGGCGTAAATGCCACTGGTTGGCATTATGCCACTTGCCTATAAAGCCAGACCTTCGATGCATCGAACGTATCCGAGAGATGCCGGCTGACGACGACTGCCTGGAATATCTTGATATCGTTTGTCTACGCGAACCTATCGTGCCGAACGGTGCATCGGATGGGAATTTCGTGTTGCACGAGCTAACGGCCCTGGCCCATTTATTCGCCGCGCGATTCCCCGCGCACTGAAAAAAAACTCACAGCCAACTAGGTGGCATTTTCTCTTAGCCGTGATATTGATTATAACAAAAACGATGTCGAAATGAATAACATTTCGCAACACACTTTTGGAGAATCAGCAATGTTTATTGCGAATTCTTGCCCCAGTAGAAATTAAATCGATTTTTTAGCCAGTAACTGGCCAGTTTAACTAGACTTAAACTAGGAACTGGCTAGTGTACTATCGAGTAACCGTCTAGTAACTGGCCAGTTTTATTAGATATCAACAAAAACATGGCGAGTTTGAATAAAACTGACAGCTTTCAGGTTATCAAAATTGTGATTGTAATAATTGTGATAGTTGTGATTGTGTTATTGTGATAATTGTGATTATATTACTGGATAAGCCTAGTTACTAGTTACTAGATTTGATTGCTGGCCAGTTTCTAGACTGAATCAAGTGAAACTTGATTAATTTCTACTAGAGTGATCAATGCAATGCATAATGACTACACAATGTTGAATCTCATTTCTCGATAAAATCATACTAGGTTCTTGTTGCAATCTACAAACTGTGATAAAACAACAATGTACACAATAACATGTAACATGTTTGTGACTCCTTGTAGAAATTATCGAAATATTGTTTCAAATCACATTTATTTTCAACCGTTTCTTCGCCTTTGTCTCTCTCTCACTCTCCTCGAGCACATTTTTCACGAAGATTCGTAAATCGGTGTGGGACTTCCTTTATCGATCATGGCTCGCAATACAAAGCTAAACCGTCTCCGCCAACGCGATTATGTAACAGAGTGAAAGCACGCGCGGCTGGATGTAGGAAGTGCGCGATTTTTCGAAGAAGAAAGCGAGCCGGCTATCGGGAGTATTGGAATATACGATACCGTGTACAATAGACGATTATCGGCTCGTACTTTTGCCCGATGAGTTGCGATTAGACGCTCTCGCGCAAAAATCCCAGACGAACAATAAGGCGCGACGATATTGGAATTTTAATTGTCGTTTGAATTTCAATTTTTCCCCGCTGCGAAAATGTATAAGGACAATGGATTAAAGCGCAATAATGTTCGCGATTTTTGCAAACTTTGCCGTGAATTCGCAGGATGGGACGGGAGATTTTGTCGAATCGTAATCGGGTTGGTCTCCGCGCGATAATCTAATTCTAAACCCTATTCCCTTGAGATCCCTCCCAACCGAGGCCACTAAAAGAGGTGAACGAACTTGATTATATGCTTCGACGGGAGCGAGAGAAACGAACGCCGGCGAAGCACCGAAATAAGGCGAGATCGAGAAGAAGGACCGGCTGTAGGTGGTTTGTCGTAAAACGGAGATAACACGTACGAGTCGACCGCGAAGGCCGAGTGCAACTGTATCCGCGTTGACTCCATTCACAAGATTCGGCGGTTTCGTCACGATATTTTTCGCAATCCGGAATAACTCGAAATCGATCGCGGCTCGATTATTTCCTCGATTTTTTAACGATACCGGGATTTATAGCGGGAAAAAATAATGTATAACAATGTGGTACGATAGAACTACGTAACACGTTGTTAAGGCAATAAAAACGCTAGAATCATTAAAGCTCGTTCCCTGCCAAGGACGTTATTATTCTCAACGCTATCAGCGGTGTATACATTATTTATCGCAACACGCGACTAATAACGATGCCATACGTTTATCGTTTCAAATTACCGAGAGAGACTGATATAGTTTTTTTTTCTCACAGCTCCGATGATAATAATAAAGCGAGACAGGCAATTTACCCCGTGTACGACGCGAGTCTACAGTGTCGCTCGCGAAAACGTGCCGAGTGGCAAGAACGACGTTTTAACCGCGAAAGGACGAAATCTCGGGTCGAAATATTTCGCGAGAGGGATCGCATTTTCGTATCGAACTTGTTCTTTCATTCTGCGTACAAGTCGCCCGCGTCCAATGACCAGCGAGCGACGCGCACGTAACCAAATTCAAATTCGGAGAGGGCCATTGTTATGCGCGATGCGGTGTCCGGCAGATGCCTGCCTGCCAAAATCTGCCGGGTCGATAGCACTGCGCGGCTCTAAAACCTTACTACGATGCGTCACACGATCGCATCGCGCGCGCCGTATATCCGAAGAGAAACAGCCAGGGGAAGAGAGAGAGGGGGAGAGAGAGAGAGAGAGAGTGATAGAAAGATATGAGAGGAAGAGGGAAGGGTTGATTCGATCCGCCTATTACGAGGAGAAACACGGTAGAGAAAATGAGAAATCGAAGATAAGAGAGAGAGAGAGAGAGAGAGAGTAGAAAGAATGCGCGAGAATATGCACGCGCGAAAGAGAGGAGAAGATACAAGGAGATGGAGTAAGACAGAGACGATTGGCATGCAGGTCGCGCGGTATGTTGTCCTAGGTCACGCGTGATCTCTCTCCCGCTTTGCTACCTCTCTCGCTTTCCCTTCCCTCCGCCTCTCGATATACCCATGCACCGCGCACTCCTTTATTCGCTCCCGGTCTACTCGATTTCTATCCCCCGTCGCATCCCCGGATTACTCAATCGGCGCGAAACTCGAAATAAAGAGAGAGAGAGAGAGAGAGAGAGAGAGAAGAAAACTGCAGACGCTAACTTACCGGCGCCGCGTGGAATTTATTCTCTCTCTCTCCCTCTCTCTCTCTTTTTTACTCAGCCTCGCTTTAACGACCATTCATGTTTCTTTACGATTAATAAACTGATTTCCTTGACGAAGATACCGCGACGCGTGTAGGTGGTAAGGCCGATTATCGCAGATGCCATTCATCAAGCTTTGCTCCCACTTTTCTCGAAGACCTATATAAAACCGAATCGTGTTGGTGTACGAACGTCTTCCCCTGAAAGGGGTCTCGAGCTGAGGCAAAATAATTCGACGAAATTGGTCGATCGGCGCGTGAGCGAGGTGGTCCTTTCCAGGAAACCTAGGGAATCCCTCGAAACGATAACCCAGGAAGCGCCGGGGCCCGAAAACGGTGGCCCGAGTCGACTCGAGGCGGGTTCTCTCGAGCCGCGAGTGTGAGAGGAGGGGGGAGAGAGAGGAGAGAGGCCGAAAACCGACGTACGATCGCCGAGCACTTCGCTTATACTTCCCGCGCCAACGAGGACAGAACGACGCGACGGAGCGAGCGCGCGAACGGGACGGCGAATGCCCAAAACTCCACACAGGCTCCCCCTTGGTGTCAATGAACTCGAGCATGTGAGGAGTCGGGAGGCCGTCCCGCGGCTGCCCACTATCGGGGTCTTGTCTTTCCCATGGAACCGAGACTAATTTCGTGACTTTACGAAAGCCCCCCCCCTTCTCCCACCTCGAACGCCCTCCCCCCCCCCTCCGTACGCTCCTTCCTACCGATAAGAACGCTCTGTAGAGCGAGCACATAGCGCACGAACGCGCGGCCTTTCGCGGATATAGCTTATAGAAAAATTACCGCGGCGAAATGCGGGAGGGAAGCCCTCGAGGGGCTGCGTATCTAATCGCGAGGACGAAAAAAAATCAGTCGCGGTGAACGTTCACGGCTCTTCCCCCTCCCTACCCTCCTCGTCGCCCGCTTCCGTAATTGCCCGAGCGATTATTTTATCGCGCCGTTACGTATACACGATTTGGGATTTTAAATCGATCGCGTGGTGGCTACGTTTGTTCGCTGAAATCGCGGTTGAACGAACTCGGGAGAGTTATATATCCTACTAATTATTCCGATCGGATCTCGTTCTATCTAATCTCGGCTAATTATCGGCCGCTTATTTCCCTCTTTTTATTCACGGGACGCGCCTCCGTGGATGAAGGATGAATATCTCGCAATTAAAGGCCCCCTTTTTTCGGTTCGATTCGTACGATCTCGGTGGAATTTTCGTCCGGGGGGATTAGAATTGTTCGCGTCGAGAGTCCGAATTGTGTCTTCCGCGTGCACCGTCTAATTACGGGAGCGAGGGGAGGGGGGCGACACATTCGGCTGTATCTGTTGGTGCTCTCTCTCGAGGTGAATGTTCTAGACTGACTCGTCGGCGAAGCACCTGCTCGTAACCGCGACAGGAAATCCAGGAGAGGATAAGACGCGTCTACGGACCCGGTCGCATTGCCGGCTGACATGAACGACGACTTCTATGGAAATTACGCGGTTTTATGATAATTCTTCGTATTAGAATCCCGAGGTGTGTAAACTCGATAACATACCCGGCACAATAAACACGCCGATTTATCGGTTACGAGGAAAGATCGTTAATCGACGAATAAAAAAGAAATTCATTGAATTATAATTAGATCGGTTCGTTCGCGGAGGGCCGATCCGTGCGAATATTTCAGTCGAGTACTGCGGTGACGTAGCGTCGAAAATTGACGGAGCGGCGGTCCTTATCCCCTCCTTTCGTTTTTAGTACCCTTTACCCAGATTACTCGGATCTCTCTTCTTTTCTGACTCTCGTCGGTCACGCGCGGGTCAGCGAATCCTCGTAGCACGGAGTTCTCTCTCTCTCTCTTTCTCTCTCTCTCTCTCTCTCTCTCTCTCTCTCTCTCTCTCTCTTCCTACACTTCGCGTGACCGCGATGATGCCGCGCGCGAAGAAGCCGAGTGATAGGAGGTGGTGGTAACGACGTCGAGGTGAACCGAGATGAAAAAGGAGATACAAGTGCACCCGAAAAAAAATTCAAACTACACGAAATTATAACGCACGATATTTTACGCGAAACGAGTTTCTAATTATTATTGCGTTTTTTTGCCCCCTGACCATTGAAAATCGTATCAAGCGCGGCATTTCTATATCTCGCATACTCGGCACGACATTGTTTAAAAGATTATTCTAATGAAGAACATTTTTTTATCAATTATAAAACGAACAATCTCCTCGCGCAATTATGATAACGAGTTTCTTGCGATATTAATTCATTGTAATCTAGGAGACACGCGGACGTACATCGACAGTGATTTATTAATGGTCTCAAATCCATTTCTCGCGATTATATCGTCAATCGATGAGATATCGTATCGAGCGGATTTTTCAACATCTGGCTGAGGAATAAATTGAAAGTAACAAAGTGCGAGCGAAAAATAACGAAGAATAACAGTGAAGCATCTGTATAGTGAATATAATCTTTTAAAATCAGATCATACCCACTCTAAACTATTGCTGTATTCAGCCAATCTAGAGCCGTTCTCTTATATATTGTACTTAGCTATACATAATTCTCTAAAAACGAATATATTCTGTGAAGACCTAGTTGCCGATATAACGTTAAATAAACCATAAAAGAGTGAAAGGGGGACAAATGAAATTCTGTTGAGAAGAAACCGATGACTGCTCTCTGGTGACGACCGGGGATGAGCATCGATCGGTTGGGATTCAGCAGGCTCGATAGGTCAGACGCGAAGTGCGCGAGAAATTCGCGAGGCTCGTTGCGCAACGAGACGTTAAAATATTACGATCGCGTGGGACGTACAGCGAATCGAGAAATAAATCGAGTACTCACCTTTGGAGTTAATGGTGATCGCATTTTTGGGTTGTTCTCGTTCGACACGGCGGCCGATGTCTGCCCTTGCGAATGTGAATGCTCCACACGGATCGCCTGAGGTTAGTCGACGACGTCTCCTTCCGTCCCCTGCCAATCTCCGCCATGTCGCGTTTACTCTTCGTTTCTACTCGAAAACCAGCCCGTCGAGTCGGGCATCACTTAGTACTGTCCGGTAGGATCGAGTCCCATATTCGCTAGCGAACGATCGTCACGAGAGGCTCCAACTTCCCGAAGACTCCTTCCGGATTCACCCGGATCAGTACTGACCGGTCGGGTCCAATCCAGCCATTGCTTACTATCCGGTAAGTGAGAAAACTGATCGAGAGTGACAACTATCGTTGACGATATTCCGTACGAGAGATCTTCAATAGAGACCCGTGGGGTCCAATCCGGCAGCCATAGTTGCGATCTTGGTTCAATAGTCTTTGAGAGATAACACAAACGAAGCGAAACACTGAAAAACTGAATGAACTCTGTAGCCGTCTCTAGAGGTATTCCGATGCGGAAAGAGCAGAGACGGTTCGGGTCAGTAGAGACCGGTCGGATCCAATTGACCAGCCATTTTAACGTGTCTATTGGAAGAACAACAAACTGGAAATAACGCGGAGCGATTTCGATCTGAGCGCGCGACTCGACTACCGGAAAACAGCTGCTGCGTGCGTGACCGTGCCCCACAGAGCTCTGACAGCTCCACGGCGAGTGGCCTCGCTTAAGTCTCCGTTGGCCCCCACCTGCCCGTACTAGTGGAGCACAGCCGATTGGCCGACGGCGACGGCTACAACGGAATCGGCAGGGGCAGAACTTTTCGGAAGAATTTTCCGGACCGGCAATACGAGACGAGCGAGGGGCGAGGGGACGGTGAGGAACGGGCCCAACCCCTCGGATGTATTAACGAAACGGACGGTCCCCCTCGGGGACCTCCGCGGACGCGTGCGCCAGCGCGAGCGAGGGGCAAGCGGCGGATTCGCCGACTGAGGTCGGCTTGAGGGGAAGGGAGAACCGCGCGAGAAGAGAGGAGGCGTCGACGGGAGGAGATCCGGGGGAATCGACAACATTCTCATTGGTTACTACGGGACGATACAACACTCTCCTCGGTATTTGTTAATCGAACAAATGCGCCACGAAAATAACAAATCTCGAATTACACGGAATGAAAGGAACGGGAGCTAACTGAGTCGCGTTTTCTCTTAGTCGCGAGTGATATTTGTTGTAATAACAACGATGTTAATGTAAATTTCATTTCGCGACAAAGTCATTTTTGGAGAATGAAAAATGACCGTTTTAATAATTGTATCGAAGATTTTTGATCGATCCAAACATTCACAGAGTTGATTATTTCATATTGTTGTTTCGATCTCATTCATTGATGAAATCATTTTTGGTTAAAATCTAAAAAAAATTGAAGTGTGTCAAAACAGCAATTAACTCGATAAGTACAACAACGATAACTTCACAAGCCTTATTCATTGCAATTTACTCGATAGGCTCGAGAACATTCGTGACTCTGTTAAAGTTATCAAAATGTAGTTTGGAATCTTTTTTGCTCTCAGTGCCCTATCTACATTTTTTTCCTTCTTGTCATACATTTCCACGATTTTCACATTAGACAGAACTCTCGACTGCTACTTTTTTTCGCGCCTTCATTTCTTTCGCGAGATCCTCTTTTTTTCAACTGTTAATTCTATATCGAGATCCGGAAAAGGATTTTCCTGGACTTCATGAATATGAAAACTCTTTGGAACACGAGTCCGTACGAGCTTCATGAATAAGCCACGCTGTTAACTGATTTATTAGTACGTTCATTTTCAGTTGTCAATATATAATTGAAAAATTCACTAATTTGTATGAATTATTGATTTCTGAACTGATATTCTCCAAAGACTTCGATAGTTTTCACATAAAATATTTTAAACAATTCAGTGGTGTCTCGGATGGTAGTAGCCGTAAAACGTGACTCGTGTCACGGACTTCTTCGAAAGGTGGATAATTGACGACCTCGTGTTCGAAATTTTCTAATTACTCTAAACGCGAGCACTAATGACCGAATTTTATCTACCCGTTGAAATTCCTATCGGTTTGTTAAAAACATTACTAAAAGTATTAACGTTTGATTGCAAAAAACAGAATTTTCATAAAAATATAAAAAATAAAAAATACCTAAAATTAGCGAATTTTAATACGCCATAGATTTAAAAAAATATATCGATATTCGTTTTCTCGCATTTTTCATTACGAATAAGCGACAACGCGCAAAATTTTTACAATTGCGATGAGAAACCACCTTTCCGAAGAGCGGACGAACGAAATTAAGGCCCGCCCGGCCCGAGTCCGCTAAGCGGACCGAACAATAAATGTCCGTAAGTTTTTACGACGCGCCGAGAAAAATTTCTTTGCGCCTGCTGCACGTTCGAGACATTTTTTCTTCGCATGCAATTGCGGCAAGTTTGGTTTTCTTATGCTGCGCTGGCGGGCGGCCCACTAAAAATTTCGGCTCCCAATAGTCCCAACGCCAAAAATGCACTACAGTAAACACGGATTAGTGAAAATACCGCTTGAAGAAAAATAAAAATTATAAAAACACTAACAAATAAGCCGTGGTTTTGACAAAGGCGTGAAAAATTGAACAATTCGAGTTTCGTTTGTGACAAATAAAACACGAGAAATGGAAGGGGTGGGTATGACCCTCCTATCGTTTTCTGAAAGACTTGTTAAAGAGTGAAAGAGCAGGAGCACGTGCAAGGGTGCCAGAATAAACAGAAAAGTTTCTTTAAAAAGTAATAAAGTTTTCTCCAACAGTGGAGCTATTGAAGTGTCCGTAAAAACGAAGGTCTTTTTGGCGACAGATCTTGATTAGAGGGTTAGGTCGACATAGCCGCAATGACCAAAGTCTCGTTATTTTTGGGGGAGCCCGAAAATAGCGAGTAGTCTCCGCGGTCCCACTGACCTGCCGAATTCATCTTGCTTCCGTAAACAATAGCGCAGCAAGTTAGACCCCCTGAAGCTTTAACACTTTCCTCTTTTACCACTGCCGTACTCAACGTGTCCTAATCCCCTAACAATACCACCTCTAAACATCTAAAACGTGTCATTGCTTTCGTTTTCTTGTTTGTTTCTACTTTACACAGCACCCAGAACTCAACGTTTCTCGTCAAGAGTACAATTTCTGAAAATTATAATAATCGTATTATTAAATGACCAAGACGTAACTTCGAGTCGCTGTTAATTTTTCAACGATACTATCGATACGTCATATTATCTCTCGTTTCATATTTTTTTCTTTTTTAATTCTTTATAGAAGGTCACTTTTTAATAACTGGGGGTCATTAATGATAGTACAATAAAAGATAACAGTGAATTAATAAATAATAGATGCAGATGTTAGATACAGTTTGGTTACTAATTATCATCACTAATTACTTATTATTACTAGTTACTAATTATAAATTTAAAACATTATACTTAATCAAACCCGGTTAAACTTTAATAGTTTTTATTCGCTAGTAACATTTCGCGTCTAAAGATTCAAGTTAAATTTTCCATTGACTATCTTTATCATTAAATGACGTATTTAATGGAATTAGCAAAATTCATAAGTCATTGTAAATATCATTAAGTGAAAAAAGTATCAAATTGTGGGAAATTGAAGATTTCTTAAGGAGGTTCAGCTATTCAAGACGTGAAAATAATTTTCAAAGTTTAGACTTTGTAATTTATAGAAAAGATATAATAATACTATATAGAGCTCATATTGAAATTTCAGAACGATTTACCGTCTAGAACAGAAGATAATTGGTTTTGAAATTATATCAATTTTAACATTGAGTCTTATGGCGCCTAGCTGTCACGAATCATATTTTTAATTTTTTTTTATAGTTTTTATCAAAGTTTGGTTGAAATAAAAATAGGAATTTAAAATTCAAATATTTCCCTACAATTCAAATTTTTTTTGTCGGGGTCACCGCATAAATAATTGAGTATTATCAATCTGAATAATTGTTCCCGAATGCGATAGGTTAGAATAATACATCATGGTAATCATTTCATATTTTTCTAATACCACTAAAAATTGATTTAATCATTTAAATTAACTTTAGTATATACAATTCATTTATAATAGTTCACTATAACTGTATTTTTTCTTATTTCAAATTTTTTAATGCATTGAAATTACAAACGTTATTTTGATTTCGAAGTCACGATTGAACCTCCTTAAAGAATAAAAAATTTTATAAATTAACTCGAAAAATTAGTTTAACAAAAAGTAGGAATCGAAAGGACGAATTAGAGCGAGTAGAGCGATGATCGTGCACGAAACGACTGTTTATTAGTCCCGGTGCAATCGCACCAACGCTGCCCAGCGAGGTTTACATTCGAATTGCGCTAAAGGAGGCAAGACGCGGTGCAGTTGGCCGCAGTTTGTCGCCTGTCGTCGCTCGCGGCTATGACTTGGTGTTACTGGGATAAAAGGTGAACGACTCGTTACAGTGCTGTGCGCTCGAGTCCCAGCCTCCCAGCGCGATGGTACACACCGCGGATGGTGGGAGAACGAGGGCTGGGGGGACTCGGCGAGGCGTCCTTCTACGAAGATCAAGTACGAGCGAGATGAGGCTGAAAACGAGCGCGAGAAGGACCGAGAGCTGGTTTTCGCGATCGAGATCGGCCCTCCCT
>NCVS01001102.1:46215-77359 GCA_003055095.1 Goniozus legneri | reverse complement strand
CCCCCCCCCCCCCCGGCCTTTAATTGGTGGGACGATCGTAATAAATATCATTTTCCGTAGCGGGCACTTCCGCGTAAGACCTACGATACCAAAGATGTAAGACCGCGGCGCGCTCCGCGCCGCGTTGAAACGAAACGTTATTTGAACTCGCCAGGCGCCACGCAATCTCACAGGCAAAGATAGCCGAAGAGAGAGAGGAGAGATTCCGACTCGTCTAGAGAATTCCGGAAAACTTCATGAAATTTTCAATTTCGAGGGACGAGCGGATAGCCAAGAGGCGGCGTGTAACAGGAGCGGATAATTTGGCCAGTTCTTTTTCTCCTCCCATTGCCTCCCCGTTCTTTTCTAGGCAAGGCTGGTAATCGGCCGCGTATCGTTTCGGCGTTCTCACGGTTGGTCAACGCGATGCCGGCTCTCGCGTAGATCGGAGGCTCCGCTGTGTACCCGCGAGGAGTTCGCGGCGTCTCGTACTCCCTCTCTCGCTATCTCGCTCGCTCGCGGGAACGATGCAGCCGAGTATAGGCCGCATCTGCAACTGGGTTTACAGCCGGATGCTCTCCTAGCTCGGTGTCCGTAAGAACGCACACGAGCCCGAGGACGCCACGGGTACGTAACAGACTTGAATTTCTCGATTTTTTTATTCCCCCCCAGAGCCCGAGGCGCTCTCGTACACTCGACCGCCCGTTCGCGAGCACGAGCGGCTAACTGTATTTTGACTTTGTGGCCTGAATTGCGGTAACACGGTAACTAGCTCCGCGACACCCTGAGTAACGGGCCATATCTGCCCGGAGAGGAGGCTTCCCTCTCCCCCCCCCCCCCTCTCACTCGAGTGAGTCTGTATGTGTACGTATCGGCAACCGAGAGGGAGGAGGTCTCCGTTTCACGATCTCGAACAGGCTCCTCGTAAACTCGAACCGCGTGCGGGTGAGACTCTTACGAGAAGAAGAAGAAAAAGAACTCGCGAGCGATGAGGGGGTCACGGGATGAAAGAGAATCGTTTTCGAGACCGTGCGGAGTCACGCGAGAGGCATCTCGCTCCGAGCGAAACCGTGTCATCGCGATGATAAAAATGCAAAAGTGAGAAGCTGCAGTGGCGAGGAACGCAAGAACCCCAGAGAACACGGAAGAGAAACAGGTGTCCCTTAAGATTCTACCTTCCACTAGGGGGGATCGAGAATGCGAAAAAACTGGGTGGAAAAAATGCCCGAGGAATAAAGAGCGCGATTGAGGGAAGAGAGAAAGAAGAGACGGTTCGGGAGAGGAAACAAAAGCGGGACCGTTGCGCGGGATCGGAGCCGGAGGAGACGCGATTACGCGAGGATCTCTGTGTGCTCGGTGCATGGTAGCGTTCGAGTTGGCGCAGTTTGCGGGACAGAAGCCTCCATGCGAATGTAGGTACAGTTAGGTAATGGTGGCCACTGAGTCGAGCCCGACCAAGGGGGGAGGATAGGGGGAAGAAGGAACTCTGTAGGTCGGAGGCGCGAGACAGCGTTCGGTTAGCGTGTACGTATCCTTTCGCATCCGGGGAGGGGAGGCTCCTAACCATATATATATATATATATATATTATATAAACTATATGTATACACTCACACAAGAGTGAGACGCGAGCGGGAAGCAGGACCTTGGGCCTTAACCCAGTCTTACTTGGAAAGGGACTAGCAGTCTCATGACACCTCTCTTTCCGCGTCCCGTATCCTCATCCCCGCTCTCGTCTCCTCCGTCTCTGTCCTCTCTTCCGTCTTCCGTCCCGAGCGATCGCTGAAACTCCGCGACAGCGAATTTTGTCAATCCCGGAGGTACTCAGTGTCAGATGCTGAAATTATGCACGTGATTTAACAATGCGCTATTGTCCTTTGGGATTGTACCAATGATATCGCGAGAGTATTGATTGGACAATACTGTTCGGAGTTTCTCTGTTCATCCTCTCTCTCTCTCTCTCTCTCTCTCTCTCTCTCTCTCTTGTTTATTTTATTTTGTACTGTAAAAAGTATAAGCCAACTAAGTAACATATTTTCTTAGTTGACGTGATATTGATTATAATAACGATATTAATGTGTGCATCAATGCATTTTGCAATAAAGTAAATTCTAGCAAATCCGCTTGTTCTTAATCATTTCATTAAAGATTCTTAATCGTTGTAATACATAATGACTACACAAAGTTGATTATTGCATATTAAGATTCTTGTCGGTATTTAAAAATTTGAAATGTGTCATAACAACAATGTACAACAATAAGTTGGATTAATGAACTTGCACGGTAGGGACAACAATGTTAACTTATTCGTTGAAACTTCCCTAGTAGAAATGAATCAAGTTTTACTTGATTAAGTCTAGAAACTGGCCAACAATCAAATCTAGTAACTAGGCAGTAAGCTTATCCAGTAACATAATCACAATTACAATTATCACAATTATCACAATCACAATAACACTAATTATTATAATAAATAACAGTAAGTTTTACTTGATCAAGTCTAGAAACTGGCCAGCAATCAAATCTAGTAACTAGACAGGAAGAATATCCAATAACATAATCACAATCACAATTGTCACAATTATCACAATTACAATAACACAATCACAATTTTGATAACCTGAAAGCTGTTAGCTTTATTCAAAGTCGCCATGTTTTTGTTGATATCTAGTAAAACTGGCCAATTACTGGCTAAAAACTCGATTTCATTTCTACTAGGGTTATTTACTAGACTTGTGAACGTTCACGACTCTCTGTAAAATTTATCAAAATGTTTGAATTTACCATTTTTTTATTTTAGTATATGTTCTTTTTATAATCCGTCGCTTTGTTAGAACAAAATGAGCCAATTAAATGTATTTCTCTCTTTCTATAGACGGAAGTATCGAAGGGCTGTAAGACGACGCGTGTACACTTGATCGTGACGTGTCAATAGCCGGCCATCTCGCTCTTTATCGTCCCCAATTCATTGGTTATATCCGCATTGAACCCTTCGAATGGGTACAGAAAAGGCACGCTTCTGTCGCGTGCCCCGGCACGCGACCCGATCCCTTCGCTCGGAGTAGGTACCCGTCGTCGGTGCGTCGCGAAGGGCCGACCTGAAAAGCGCAAAATCTCGGGGGCCCTTTCTTACGTCACCGTCGAGAGAGAGAGAGAGAGAGAGAGAGAGAGAGAGAGGGAGGAGTGAGAGTACCTTACCCCTTTCACCGGTATCGTCTTCCTGCTTGGCCCCTTCCGCGACAGCTGCTTCGAGAAAACCCTTTCACCCGATAAAATGCGCCTTGCTCGGCCGATAGGGAAAAATAAAGAGAATCCGGAGAAAGGTAAGAGAAGAATTCCTCGAGGAGCTCGCGTAGGAAGAGATCCATCCGGGATCTCGTATCTGGCCGAACTGGTTCTCTTTTTTTTCCCTCAATTGTTATTTCGGTTTAGGGAAGGAACGGGAGAGAGGGTAAAAAAAAATCGGCTGGGTGGAGCGAGGGATGAAAAGGTCGAGTGAAAAAGCGAGAAAAAAGATGCGAGATCCGCGCCGAAGCCAGATTTCTCGTCCATATGGCGTTGCGCGAGCGATGTGACGTCCTCTCGCGAACCACTCGTGGTTATTACCGCACGCTCCAGATCGATTTCTGTGTGCTTTGCGGGATGTTTTATGGAATTCGAGGAGTGCGATGCACCCGGAAGCGCATTGCCAACCCCTCGTCCACGTGCCGTAACTTCCGGATCGGGTGTACAGTTTTTTCTTTCTCGTCATATTTTTTTCAGCCTTTCTTTACGCGATTATGGGAGGATCGTTCGTGCATCGTTCGACCGAACGGAGGCGGAATAATTACGTCATCGATGACATCGACGGTCTCGATATATTCAGCTCTTTTGTTGGACTGGCACGCGTCGGCGGCAGATGCACCGCAAAAATGTAATCCGGTAATATTTGAGAGAAAAAAATTCGGAAATCTGCCCAAAAAACACGAGATACTCAAAAAATTTCGACGCAACGAGTCTTCCTCTCTCTTTCGGGCGTATGAAAATTAGACATGCGTGTTGCAAAAAGACCACGTGGTACTCCTGAAATATCGAACGGAAGCTACCGTCGAAAAAAGCTTTTCGATATCCCGCAGCTCGCGGGCACGCCTCACGATGGACACGAATAGACACGGTAGATGATCGATAAAGGAACACGATCTGCCGTGTGTGAAAGAATGAGAAAAAAAACCCCTTTGAAAATGCAGATGCCCGAAGGAACGTATGTAAAATGGTTGGTCAATGCGTGTCAGAGCGGTCAGTGGGTAACCTCGGTATAGGTCGCGAAAAATGTCTTTTTAATTGGCAATTAGATGCGTCGTTGATCCCAGCTGTCCTCTCTTTTCTACCGTGTGGGCTTTTAGTTTTCGGTGTACCTACTCGGACGATGGCCAGGGCGTCTTCGGACGAACAATGGGAAAGGTGAAGCCGCGCAGCACGTCGTTCGTTGTAGTTTATTCTCTCGTTAATCCTCCGGACACGCGGATTTGACCCTTTCTCGCCGAGCGGTGTCCATTCAAGGCGTGCGCGGGGAATATACTATAGCACCGTAGTCGGCGCGAGAAAAAGATCGAGCTGTCGTCGGTCGGAAGGTGGAAAGTTTGAAGGATGAAACCAATCGAGACAGCTTGCATTTTTCACTCGTTAAATTGACGGACGAGTTTTACACAGCCTCGTCGAACTGGACCGAATGGTCACTCGCGTTCACGCATCAAGGATCTACGCATAGAGAACCCGTGTACGAGATTCAAATCTACGCGTATAGATCCTTGATCGATCGGTCTTTACGGATCGCGAGGACGCGTACGGCCGTATCTCTCCGGCGACAAGGTCGGCAATTAGTCCAGCTACGAATTAATATCGAACAACGCCGGGGCATAAATAACGCGGCTATCAAGATAACATTTGAAAACGGATCTGGTAGCCGACAGCTCGTCGCGGGTGTTCTCGAGCGATCTCGTGCTTTTACGATTCGAAGGTGAAATCACGCTACGTAATGACTCGCATGAGCCACCAATCGGCATTTGTCGACGAACGCATCACCAAGTCGCACACCCCGAGTCGAAAAATAATACTCGTACCTTGATAAATCACAACTAAAATGTTAAAAAAATTTTATTTTCGTAGTTTCGAACTATAAATGACGACTCATTTCGACTTTCAACAAATATAATTCAATGTCTAAGATAAAAATGAACATCAGTAGAAGACATAATTACACCTTGATTTTACATACGCTGATAGAAAAATCATCTTGATTTAAAAGCAATATACTCTTGATTCAAGAGTCTTTTTGTAGATAACTAGTTGTCTCACTTGAAGAATTTCTTGTCTTAAAAGAATGAAAATCTTCGATCGATAACACTAATATAACTTGATTGAAGATTATATAATATATAATAATAAATATATAATATATTATATTACATTTTATATAATTTTTTGAATGAAAAAAATTGAATAGTTTGAAACAATAATGAAATTTCGAAGAAACTAGTTTTCTTGAATCAAGTTTTTTTTTCTATCAGTGTAGATACGATTAATACTAATTCGTTTATTGCTATATCGATAAATTATTACGAAAATGAATCAAATTTATGAGATTAATTATTAAGAGCGAAGAAAGTTTAAGTAATTAAATTTTAAATATGCATAGTGACATCGAGTCTTGAAAAAAAAAGTCAAGTTGATACTAAACCTTCAGGAAGACTTCATCTTAAAATTAAGTCTTATTTCCCGATTCGGGACCGGAGAAGGCATTCGGATGCTTACTTCGCGATGAATAAAAACGCCTGCGCTTTTTGTCATTCTGCCGTGTCGCGCAGTAGGAATGTGTTTTTTCGTGGCGCCCACGCGCGGCCGGCCGAGCGAACAGGGTGGGGGAAAAATCGGCAGCTGGAAAGCCGATAGAGCACCCTTGTAACGAGATCGTTGCTGAAATATCGGCGAGGGAACAATGCGTCGTACAGCCGGTACAGCGCGACTACGATAACAGAAAATAACACGGCGTATCGCGGACCTTGAATCCGGACACGCCTTTAGCCTACCAGTTAGACCTAGGTACCTGTTTGAGTGAGAAAAAATTCATCGATCTACGATCCGGAATCGAATCGTGAAAATCTATTCTGGAATTGCTTTTTCGCACCGTGGAAGGTAGGAGCTAAGTGGAATTTTCTCTTGGCGTAATATTGTTTACGATAATAATATTAATCTGTAAGTATAACATTTTGCAACAAAGTCAATTCTTGAGAATCGACAATACTTGTTCTTGATCATTTCATTAAAGATTCTTGATCGATGTAATGCATAATGGATACACAAAGTTGATTATTGCATATTTATAAGCTATACTAGATTCTCGTTAGAATCTACAAATTTGAAAGATATCAAAACGTCATTATTATACAACACGCGCGCGTGTTAGGTTGATGAACTCGATAGGTGCAACAATAATAACTTCACAAGACTTAGATATCCGTTGTGACTATTTATTTGATAGCCTTGCGAACGTTCATAACTCTGTAAAAGTTATCGAAATGTTTGCAATTACCATCTTTTTTCGTGCGAGGGCGAGCCGACTAAATAAGTCACGCGGTGGGTCATCGAGGAATTATCGAGCAGGCCGAGAGAGCTCGGCCGTGTGTATCCGAGTTATTATCCCGGAAAGCGAATGACGGCGGAGAAATTCGCTTGGCAAACTTTCAAGTTCACGGGTTTTGGCACTCTCGGGCTCTCTTGGGCGTTCTAAACGAGCGATAATGGGCCTCCTTCGATCCTTTCTCGGGCGTGTTCGAAATCGCCGAGCGTGTCTTCCCGATGATGTTTCGAGAACAGTTACGCGGAGAGTCTGGGTCACGAGGCGTGGCTTCTACGGGGACACCGAGTCCACTTGTCCCATAGAACCACAGTCCCATTGGCCAAGAAACGTTACGCCGCTGGACGACACCGCGTCGGGAATAATTATGTAACTCGCGCCCGGCTATCGCGACGCATTCGTGATGCAGAGGGAAGAGAATCGACGAAACGTGAGCCGCGAAGTGCTTCACCGGATCGACTAGCTCTTTCCAGGCACGATCGAGCTGACTGTTTTAGGAACGAGAGCTGTATAAACTTTCCTTTCCTTCCTAGATCCCACTTGCATTTTATTATGCATTTGTACCACTTTGGGACTCGTGGCGCAAAAATGCGCTGCATCTCGAGAAAAAAGGAGCGGTTAGTGATCATCGATACTCTGAAAAGTATCGATCCTCTTAAATACCAAGTATCGATTAAATTAACATCGATCTGGTAAAGTATCGATCTTCGGAATGTCGATGTTATTTTTATACGCATGCAGCTATCCAAAATTTGGAAAGTTTTTGTCAATGAGGAGTTTAAATTATTAAATTTCAATCTATTATTAAATATGTTTTTCATTCAATTATAAACTCTGTAATACTTAGAAAATTAGGTAAGTCTAGGAGCAGAATAACGCGAACATATATAAATAGTTATTTTATTATTCTGAATAAACGCTAAATAAATTCTAAATTTTAGAAAATGAACATTACGATATGCTTCAATCGTTATTCTTACGGATATTTAAAATTCATAACATTTAATTCGCATGAAAAAAATTAATTGGTTCGTTATTGGCAATGGTGTATCGATACCTAGTATCAATATAATCAAAAGTATCGGTAAAGAATAATGATTTTTCCTAGAAAAAACATTGATACTTCCCATTATCGATACTGCATTGGACATCGTTAGGAACCCCGTACGGCTTCTGGGAATCACGCCCACAGGATTGAACGTCGCGACAAAGAGATCATGTACCGGCTCGACTCTGCCAAGAATTCTTCTCGTCTCCTAACGAAGATGAATTCCGTCGATAAACTTCCGCGGTGAGGTTAGAACGAATTGCAACTACGCAATAACGCGGTATATCATCGTCTTGCATCATGCGAAAGGCTCGACCGATTCCGCTTTTTTTACGACGAGAGAGACTCAGTTCGTGCCCGAAGGATCTTCCGTAAGGAAGATTAAATTTTCCGAGTATACAACGCAAGTGTAATTATTACATAGTCGTTAGGTGTTTTTCCCTTCCTGTAACACTCGATCGACCAAATTCTCCGCATAATTTCTCACCGATAATCTCGTTTACGAATTCTTTATCGCCTTGGGAGTTTATTTTTACGAATTTGTCAAAGCCGTATTCAAATATACTCGAATGCTAATGGCGCGAACTGTACGAGTGGGTTCGTTTCAGTTGTCTCCGCATCGAGGAAGATACCTACCTCACTGGCCATGATTTTTCGCCGCAAGGAGCGAAGCCTAATGCCCCAGTAACGGGATGACGCCTCTCTTCCGGAATCGCGAATTAGCAATTCAAATAATTAACGAAGCCGGCGAAAAGCGGGACGGGGCTCCCGACGGTCCCTCTTTTCCTCGACAAATTCAATCCCCACCCCTTCGCTTCTCGGTAGCCGGAAACGGGACACTGCTTGTCCACTCGATCCAGTCGCAGAGTCGGCGATATGTCGACCTAAATTTCTTCTCGAGGTCGACGTCACGCGTGACCTTGACCGGCGTATTATCGAAAAAAAAAATTAGGGCTCTCTTCCTCTTTTTTTTTTCTTTTTTCTACAGAGAAGAGGGTACATCGAAAACAAAAATTTTTTCAACGTTTATTTGTATACCTTAAAATAATATTTCTTCGAGTAATAATTCAGTTTCAAAATATTTATTTTTAAATAAATATTAAGTAGTTTCAAGGAATTTTTAATTTCAGTGTATGAGGTACAAAAATTATATTTTATTCAAATTAATGGTCCAATTAAATACGTGTTGGCAAATTCAGGAACTCCTCGTGTGGAAATTCGCGGCCACGTCCTCTCTCTTTCTCTGCATTTTTCCTCAACTCGTAACGAACGAAACGCGTCTTATCGCGATCTCGTTTCGTTTCATAGCGTGCCCCGCTTACGTACGGCGGATTTTCCATCGATTTCGTTCCGGCGCCAAGAGAGAGAGAGAGAGAGAGAGGGTGGGGATTGTAGGAACGAAATGGAATTCTAACTCGGGACTTCCTTCATTCCGATATATTTTCGCGCTTCCGTCGACTTCGTAACGCGCTGCATTCCGCGCACCCAGCGGGAATTTTTCGTCGCGTCCATAACGATTGAGCTGTCGTTACGAAAGTGCCTTCTAATGGACATCGCGAAAGCGATCGATGACGGCGCCCGATTTTTATGAAACGCGTCGTTAACCTCGAATCGACTCGCCTGTTCGTTTCTTGTTACGAATGAGCGAATTTACCAATTCCCTTCCTCTCTCACTCTCTCTCGCTTCCTCTTTCCTCTATGAATCACTGACTCCGGCCGTAATTTGTTCGCGGTTTAACAATGACGTGGAAAAAAGCCGAGGATTTTTTTCGTTCACTTGGTACACACTCGGAGTAACCAAAAAAGGAGCTCGGCCAATAGAATTCTGAATTCCGCCAAGGTAACTTATGGGGATATAATAGCGCGGTACATATATTAACGCGACGAAATATTTACTTTTTCGATCTCTGCTGCCTCACAGAAAATCACCCAAAAGACTCTACCGAAAAACCGGTTTCCTCGCCTCGATTGTGTGTAGTTATTTCGGGAGTTTCGCAAACTCATAAAAGTCTCTTTGGAGGTGGAGAGAGAGAGAGAGAGAGAGAGAGAGAGAGAGGAAGAGAGGAAGACTCTCGGTACCAGAGGCCCACTGGCAAAAATCTCGGTATGTTTCTGGTCGAACCACTCTATCGAACGTTTATTTATCGTGGGTTTAAAGAAAAGATTTTTTCACCTCGGTCCTCTTCGATTTTTCGATTCTTGCTCGACGCATCCATATATTTTTTTTTTTTTTCAAAAACATTCCCGCGGATCGACGAACCCAATTTATCGACTTTTATCGAACGGTTTTTATCTCGAGATTAATAGATGATTTGTCTTTATCGAGATAAACCTGCATCGATAATGAGCCAGATATTCCGACGTTACGTAGTTTGCTTACCGTCGGCTGGCCTAGTGCATGAAAGTTTGTCAAAACGAGTACACGGATTTTCACGCAGCTGCGTTACTTTCGCACTCGTGGATGGAAAATCCGGAGGATCGTAATCTGAGAGGTTCGTAATCGAATACGCGAGTACGTACATGTGTATGTGTACACAAAAGGACATGCAGAGAAAGGAGAGAGAGAGAGAGAGAGGGCGAGCGAACGAGCGGGTGAAGAAAAAAGGGAGAATGAAAGGGAAAAAAAATAGGGATGACCAGTCGGACCTCGAGATGAGCGCTCTCGGAAGGGTCCCGGATGCGATATACGCGTTCTTTTTTCATTCCCCGTGTGTGTGCCGGCAGAACGTTTTTTTTCACTCTAGCTGCTCGCTCTCCATTTCTTTTTTACCGGCGCGAAGCAGGCTGGTACCGTTTCGCTCGTCGGCCGAAAATGCATAACGGTATCACACCGTGCGCATTATAAAAGCGGGGCGTCGTTACCGGCCTCGGGGTTCAATACAGCGAAAAACGTGCACGGTATTCGATCCCCGTGCGTATTTTGATTTACGATCTCCGCGCAGGAATTTGTCTCTCGATTGATTCTGCATATTTTCGATAAAAAAACGTACATCGAAAAAAGTAAGAGCCAAGTTCTCCTAGTTGACATGATATTGACTATAATAGGAATGATGTTGATGCAAATACATTGCATTAATCAACAATGTCTATTTCAGTAATTTTATCGAAGATTGTTGATTAGTGAAAACATTCATATAATGATTGCACAAAGTTACATCTCAATCCTAAATACTTGATTGAAATATGTCAAAACAGCAATGATACAACAGTAATACAACAATACAACAACAACAGTGATACGGCAATGGTATTATTTCAAAGTACACTAAAAAATAAATTTGTTGAAACCATTTGATATTTATTTAAAAATATAGATATAAATATTTGATTCGACAATATGAATTATTTTTGAAATAATTAAATATTAATTCAAATAAAATTCATATCGACAATTAAAACAATTATTCGGTCTAGGAAATCAAATATTTGTTTGAACATATTCAGATAAATATTGTGTACATTCAACAAAATTTTATTTACAGTATAGTCTTATTTACTTCATAGACTCGTGAATGATCACGAATTTTTATAAAAGTTATCAGTATATCGTTTTTAATCGTCATTTTTCATTTCAGTATACTTTCAATGAAAATACATACACTGAGAAAAAAATGCGGTTGAACCAATTAACTTTTGGATGAAGAATTTATTGGTTGATTTAACAATCATTTTGTCAGACTGAACGATTTTTTCATCGAACTGTCAAAATATTCTCTTGGCAGTACATGAATGCATATTTCATTGGTTAAACAACATCTCTTCCCAGTGTAGGATCGCTTCAAAGTATTTTCCCGAGGGTGGCAAGTGGAAACTTGGCTATTACATCAGATCGCTACTTTGTATTCCACGGTAACGTCTACGCAACAAGGTGCGAAAAAATTCACTCGAGGCATGTATCGATATTCCCGGAATCTCGGCGCATCCTGGATCCCGACATCCAGCCGGGAACCACGGGAGACTGGTAGCCGAGCGCTCGCAAGAATAAGCGCGAACGTGAGTCGAAAATCAAGGATGCGCCACCGTCGGCATCCGATTGAGACGCCCAAAAGCGCCGGGTGGCTTATCAGAAAAGGGACGGTTCACCATCGGAAAGTCGGTTTCCTGCCAGTCCGGAGGCTAATTAACCGAGTCCGGACTTCCCAGTAGGATCCCTTCCGAAAATTATTCTCACTGCTATCTTCCCTGATTTGAATTATTCCCGAGGAAACGTGGAATGGAATAAAATATACCTCGGGGTTCGCTCCTTTCCGATAATTGGTTCGGCGGGAAGAATTCTAGCTCGTACCTGGAATTTCACGGAGGGGAGGGGAGAGGAGGGACGATAAAACGGACCACAATGGTATCGAAAATTTGCGAAAAGGTCCGCGTGATTCACTCTCGACTAGCCGAGAATCCGATGAGTCAATCTCGTCTGGCCGTAACTCTCAACCCCTTTCCGTTTCCCGCTTCTCTCCCCATTCTAGACTGTCGAAGGCGCTCCTGGCGGAAGTAAGGAGCGTTATATGTTGAACGAGCGCGCGCGCGCCGTCCTGTGAAAGTGAAATGGAGAAAATCAGGTTTCGAAGACGAGCCTTCAAACCTTAAGGACGGTGCGCACGGTACTCGCCGGGATAGATATCCACTGGCTGGGCCCAGAGGCGTTTTCGAGATCCGATCATTGTCTCCTGACGAGCGAGCGAGCGAGCGAGCGAGCGAGCGAAATTTAATCGCGCGCTAACGAGTGGAAAGTGGCGCGATATTCACGAGAAGATCGCGGAGAGAATCGAGAAACGAAAATATGCAAACGTTCGATTCTCGTTTACGTCTCAATTTCAACTTTTTCCCCTGCCGATTCTTCTTCCTCTTTTACTCTTTTCAACTCGGAATGGCGAATCGCTGAATGCTTCATTACCATAATATGCGATTCACGATCGCGCGCGGCGTTTTGTACTAGTAGCCAACATATGGTCTCAGAATGCCAAGTAATTAAGTAAAATTCCGCCGCTGCGTTGCCGTACAAATCGCGCCGCGAACTCCAATTAATAACTCGAGCAGCCCGCGCGATCGAGCTATCTCTCCCGGGGTTTACCTCGGAGCTCAATAAGAGTCCCATTCAGACAAATTGCTATAAATAAAGTGTTATTGCCCTTCGTTACGAGAGGGGAAAAATAATCGATGCTAATAATCATTTCGTCGCTTTAGACGCGATTAACGTTAACATTTTTGATTTTTTTTGTTAACATCTTCCCCACAAGTAGCAGTCTCTTCGTTACATCGCTGCGCTATTAATCTATTCGATATTTAAATTCTACTGTTACACATGGTACACAAATTATTCTCATATCATTATGTGCCGATTGTAATCGTTCATTAGTTATTTTAATTATTACTAGTCGCTAATAACCTTGCAGTTGATACGACTAAATTGTTAAAAAAAAACATTAGACCCGAATTTTCGTACAATGGGAGACCTCGGTTTTGTACCGAGAGCGTTGAGATTATTCAGTGGCCAAGGGCAATAGGATCGAGATCGATCGGTTTCGGGTGGCTCGATCGGGCACGATAAGTCGCGATACGCGCTATCTAGCGGCCGCGCATCCGCTCGCCCGGCATTCCGAGTCAGCTGACTCCTCTCACGTATTATACCAACGGAGAGGGTCAAGTATCTCTCTCCTCTTCTCGCCTTCTCGCTTCGCGTTTCACGGCCTCTCGTTCACGGGCTCGGTCGCCTCGCTATACCGCTTCGTGAAGACAGAAGAAAAAAGCGGCTCGTGAGAAAAAAGCGTTTATGAATTAAAAAATTTTTTCTCCCGCTCCTCGAGAACGTAAAAAACATTCATCTTATGAATAAAAGCGTTAATGTCGAATTCGCGAACGCAGAGAGACGCTCGTTAATTCGTCCGTTGCGGATTTATAAAGTAATTCGACGATGGAATTTCAATTTGTAGATTTGGTGTAATATTCTCTTATATATATTTCTTTTTTTTTATCAATTTTCAAGACTCAAAGCCGATAGAGAAAGAGAGGAGAGTTTCGTTCTACGAGGACTTTGATCGGCGAAAAAAAGATACGCACTCGAGATCTCGAAACGAATACGAAATGAGGCACGTCGGCCCCTCTCGGTGGCAAAATTCGACTCCGAAAGCGATCTTCCTCTCACGCGCTATCGGACCCCTCGTTTCCGCGATTCCGATTCTCTAACGCCGCTAATTACGAATACGAAAATTTCGGAGATTCGATAATATGTAAAACGGTGCTCTAACGTTTTTTTTCTAATTATATGGCATTGGCCGATACGAGATTATCATTTATGAAATTACCATGAAAATCGAGTTGTTCGCATAAAATTTTGTGGCTAATCGTATGCATGAATGCGTTATACAAGTCGTATAAAAAGAATCAGAGTCTTTGCACAACGCCGGTATAGGTGGGACGGTATTGAAATTTCATTCGTTAGATCGATAAATTACGATTTTTCTTGCGCCGATTGGCCATTTGGCGGGCCGAAAAGGCGTTAAAAATATTCCGATGGTATTCCAATGGGATCGCTCCGACGAAATATACCAACCCGAGTGTACCCTAGTAGAAATTAATCAAGTTTTACTTGATTAAGTCTAGAAACTGGCCAGCAATCAAATCTAGTAACTAGACAGCAAGCATATCCAGTAACATAATCACAATCACAATTATCACAATTACAATAACACAATCACAATTCTGATAACCTGAAAGCTGTCAGCTTTATTCAAAGTCGCCATGTTTTTGTTGATATCTAGTAAAATTGGCCAGTTACTGGCTAAAAACTCGATTTCATTTCTACTAGGGTATGGCTATATTTAATTAGCTTATATAATAACGCCGAGGTGTACATATATCATCGGATGCATCGCACGTGAATTTTTATGTATCCCTCGCGAGCAGGAAGCGGATGCCATCCCTGGTTTCTTCGCTGCGTCCGTAAACAAACCTTTTTACGTTGCTGTTATTTATTGCGATTCGGATTCGTGGATACTCCTCCGGTACGTGAGGTGCCTCTACGTATACGTACGCGCACGCGCGTCGTACTCGCGTATATATACGCTTATTGTCGTGAATCGAGCGACCCGAGTGCAGCTGGCGCCTCGGACATTTTACCCGGAATGGCCCAAACTACACACAAACTCGCTCTTTTTACTCGCCATTGAACCTTTATCGTTTCTTTCCGAGAAAATTCTCCCGGCGTAGTGCGAAGGAAATAATTTTCAAATGAAGCGGAGGAAGAAAAAAAATGAGAAAACGTCAGAATCGACTGGGAGAGTTGAATCGGGTAGATTTTTATTACCTCCCTGGCAGAGCTGAATTGCTTCGGAGCGAACTCGGAGAGGAGAAAGAGGAGGGGAAGGGGGGGGGGGGTGGCCGATTTTTCTCCCGGCATACGAAACGAGGAGGAGAAGGGCACACGAGCACTCGGGAGGATGAGATACACGAGGTTAACGATAATACGAGACGAATCGACGAGAATCGATTGACGGATAGAGGCGATGATAAGGGTTCGAGGTCGAAGCAGTGAGGGAGAGAGAGAGAGGGAGCGAGATAGAGAGCTAAAGAGAGAACGAGGACGGAAGACTGTGGAAGACGCGAAGGAACAAAAAAAAACGCGCGGAGGACGAAGAAGACGATGTAGGCGACGAAGACTAAGTAGACGAGGAAAAAGGAAGGAGAGGGAGGGGGGAGGGAGGATAGGGGTAGGAATAAGACGAGTATATACAAGACGAAGAGTGTACAGAAAAAGAGCGAGGAAGAGAGAATCGGTAGGCGATACAGGAGCGGGGGAGGTCGAGAGGGGGCGGGAGCGCGCGCGCGCGAGTTCTCGACGGGAGTCGATGACGAGGAGCGAGGAGGAGTAAGGGCGAACGAGGAAGAGGTGGGAGAGAGAAGGAGAGAGAGAGAACGAGCGAGAGAGATGCAACGAGAGGGAGGGGAGGAGCAGGGAAGTTGGTATCGCGGATGGCGATGGCAGAGTCAATGTCCTAGCGCTCGCACTGGGTCACGGCGAGTTGCGGCCAACGACCCAAGACAGCTCCTTTTTACTTTGCACGGAAAGTGAGACAGAGAGGGCCCGGCTGTGGAACGAAGGGGGAGGGGAGCGGCGGTGAGAGGCGCGGAGAAGGGGGATAAGAAACGAAAGAGGAGGCAAGGGTTCTTGTCGCGGTGTATACGCTTTCTGGGTGCCCCGCGAGGAAGAGGATCTCTCTCTCTCTCTCTCTCTCACACTCCCTCTCTCTATCTTTCTCTCATCGAATCTCTCGGTATCCGTTTGTTCTTTTTCTCCCTCTCTCTTTCGCTCCTCTCCGACGTCACTCCATCGATTCGTCCTCTTCTTACATTTACGGGCCCTCTCGAGTCCCTCTCGCGCTCTCATTTGCCACCCCCGTGCTCTCTTTCGCACGCGAGATCTCGAAAGGAGCCGATCTTCCGGGGTTGCTCTTCCGCTCCGTCGGTTCGTATTCGAACGAGCGATCGCCTTCTCGCGTTTTCGGCCGGCTAATCCGCGTGTGCGATTTCCGCCTCGCGCACTTTGTAATCCTCTCTGGAAGTTTATATCGCGCGACGATAATGTTTCAACGTCGATTACCGCGGATTACGTCGACGTCTCGCTACGTCGATAGAGCTTATTCCAATTTTGGTCGTCGATATAAACTAAAAAAAAGTTGGAGCTAATAAAGTGGCGTTTTCTTTTATTTGGTATTGGATTTTGGAACAGAGTCAATTTTGAGAAATGAAAAATGCACGTTTTAACGCAAGTTGATCAATGCAAATACTCATAATGACTTCACAAAGTTGAGTCTCATTTCTTGATAAGATCATACTAGATTTTGGTTATAATCTACATTGAAAAAAGTAAGAGCGAACCAACTATATTGATTATAATAGCAACGATGTTAGTATAAATAATATTGCATCTTGAAAACCCAAAAATGCTTGTTTTAATCGCATTTTGTCAAAGATTCTTGATCAGTGCAAACCTTCACAAAATCGATTATTGTATGTCGTTGTTTCAATCTCATTTCTCGATAAAATTGTACTAGATTTGTGTACTAGAAATGTATCTATACAAAAATATACATGTTGAATCGATAAAATCACATGATAGGTATAACAATGATAACTTAATAAGACTTCGGGCAGATTCTTACTATAACATGATTTAGTTTATATCTACTATTTTTAGATATGGTCACGTTATTGTGAAAAGAGACTCTATAAGTAACTCAATAATAATTATTAAGAATCGTGCGTAATATTCATAGTATTTTTGAAATGCCCCACTAATTTATTATTTAAATCATTTATCACAAATGATTCTATGGCCACTACTATTACAAAAGGCATTACAATACAATTTAACTCTTCTGTTTACAATAAAGAGAATTCTGAAGGTTCATACCTGTAATAATTCGACTACTAATACATCCAAGAATTGATTAATTGATTTTCCTTTATTAAATATTATAATTAAATTGAGTTAACTTTTGATCAAAGACATGAAATTTATTAAAGTGGCCACAAATAGTACATCTACCCTATACGTTGTGACTATTTATTAGATAGATTCGTGTACGTTTATGACTCTCTGTAAAAGTTATCAGAATATTGTTCGAAATCTCAATTTTTTCTTCTCAGTATACGAGTGGCACTACGCGATTCTATTCTGGTTTTTTTTTTCGAGGTCGATCGCGTCCATTATAATTTTAATTTCATGCCACGGAGGCCTCCCGTGTACCTCGATCGTCCAATTAGTTCTAACGTCGAAATATCCGCCGAGGTCGATAACTCCTCGCACGCCTCTCTCTATCTAATGGCAAAGTTAGGCGTCACGCGGTGCCCGATCGAGTATTCGGCAATGGTCACCGATCGTACAGTTGGTATTTTTTTAACGGTAGAACCTAGAACGTCCTTCGGAGATGACCGAAGCTTCTCTAGTGTTCTATTCAGCCTCTAACTATTTATAAATATGCCCTTCCCGCCGTGAGATTCCGAAGACGATCGATTATACGTCGTCCCCCTCTGTCCCGAAAATATCAACGTGGCAGTCTTAGCGCCTACCATTCCCGTCACGTTTCGCTCGCGTATGAGAATTTTTCAAGAGGTCGCGTGACTCTCGCGTTCGCGCGTTGAGCCCCAGAGCGTCCCGCGCCAAAGTAGGAGCCTTCCGCGACCGAACAAGGACGGTAACTCGCGCTTTTGTTTATACGCGAGACTCGTTTAGTCGGCTCGGAAATGAATCGGGTACCGAGATCCCCGCGGGTTACCGTTAAACCTCCAAGAATAGCCGCGAGTGTTCACCCGCCTTGCGTAATGTGGCCCGCGGTGTTTCGGTCGTACGTTTTTTGTTAGGCTGTACGATCGTTCTATGACTTATTCCCGAGCGGACTCCGCTATAACGGATTCACGCCGAGTGCTCCACGCCGGGCTCCGCGCCGAGGTTTTTCACGGGGAACGGGGTCAGCCGGGTTTTTCGTAGCGAGGACCGGCATCTCGAGAGTTCCGTTGCTTCGAAATAAGAAGTATTATACACCGCGGGGAAATGAAAGAAATAAAGGTGTAACGAGCGAGCCTTATTTCGAGACCTATCGACACGACGACGCGGCCAGATAAAATCCCCTTTCCATTCAGAGGAATGGAATGCATCGTAACAGACCGCGAAGTCGGATTACGAGGCTCCTTTCGTAGCCGTCTTGTGCGGTGCGTACGCGAAGCTCGTCGATACGCGCGAGATCTAGTGAAACAAACACGGACGCTGATAATAATCTAAAGAGTGTCGATTCTTTTGAATATCGAGTACCGATTAAACTGATTGATCTGTTGAAGTTCAAGTATCGAAATTTTTCAAGTTTTTGTTAAGGAGTTTGAATTAAATCTCAATTCTGAATATTTTTTATTTACCTATGAAGAAAGAAACATAACATAGAACACGTAGGTAAATTCAGTAACAGTTATGTGTGAACCGATGATACTTACAAGGAGGAGAACAAGACATTTTTTATTAATAATGTTTTAACAAAACTATATCGTTATTATTTTGGTGACTTTATTATCCCGAGATAAAGAAGAAGTGCATTCTATTGAAGGATGGACAATGAAATATGCTTTAAACATTCTTTGGAATACTTAAAATTTATAATATTTAATTTATATGAAAAGAAAAATTAAACGTTTCGCTTTTGGCAATCATATACATGATATAATCAAAAATATCGATACGTGTATCGAGCCATCTGGATGAAAATATATACTCAAAAAAAAAATTTGACGGGAAAATCATATTCAAACGTCTGTATCTCAGGTAAAATGAACAGATTCAATAGCCGAAGCGATTGTTTTAAAACACTCCTGTTTAAAATGATCCCCTGCTTGATTCGATTTGATAATTTTTGTTCGAGATGCAGTCATTCAAAAATGACTAGTGAACTCTTAATTCTTTCGAGCAGTATGTGTATTTTACGTAGATGAAGGATAATCGCGCCCGTGGAATAATAGAACGCTCCTTGCGTAAATCGTTGGAGACCGAGGGCGTTTGTTGTGTTTCCTCGGGGTCAGTGCGCCCTTGGGAAAATCACTTTCCTTCCTTCCGCGAGCCTCCCCTTCCTCCTCCTCGCTCTTATCTCGCGCTCGGTGCACCGACGCGCGCGCGTCCTTCCGCGCCAGTTCGTTAGCGTGGCGCGCCGCGAGCCCGCGCGTATTACCGGCTTCCTCGAGAAGAACCTCGTTTTGCAAGAGAAAAAGGAACGATTCTATTTCTTGCCTCCCGTAAAATCGATTAAATTTATCGGCGGATGTTATCCACCGAGAGGATTTATTTTTACTATCGCCTCTAACGATAATTTAATTGCAGTAATAATAGAAGGTTCGATTATGCCCGATGGTACCATTCCGTTGTCGAGAAACGACCTGTCGGATGACATTGATAGCTCGGTGTTACGCAATCGCGTTCGTTTTACGACGTCCCTTCGATCGGCGCGTAGAGTCGCGCGTGCGCGTACAACCGGGGAAGATATACTCGCGTTTATGCATCGGGGAGGGGAAGGGGCGAGGAGAGCGGAAGAAGGGGAGAATGCGAGGCGAAGAAGAAGCCACGAGACGGAAGGGAAAAGACGGCGCGAAATCTCCGATGCGACGCAATGCGACGCAACTGAACGCAGCCAGCATGCTACTTTCACTTCCTCTCCCCCTCGGCTTCTCTCTTTCTCCCTCGCATAGACTACTTTTCCTTTCAAGCCCTTGACTGCGCTGTCCGCGATCATGCCCATCCTGAATTCAGTAAACACCCCTTCTCGTTCGCGCGAGTCTTCTGGATTCCCGAGATGGCGCTCGATATACTACATTTTCTCGTTTACTTTTACGAGCAAATTTTTCACGATTAAACGCGGAACAGTTTTATACGCTCTTACGAGCGGGTGTAATTTTCTCTCTCGAAAAATAGAAAACGAAACGTTACGGGGGAAAAATGGAAGGGAGGTATCTGTGTTTTGATCGTAAATTATGCCGGTCGTTTGTCAGTCGGGATTGCCCTTATCGAGTCTTAATTACCGCCTAATACGACTGTTTCTTTTTTCTCACCGGTCGCGGGGGAAAAAAAGGAACTCCGAGCAAGATAGGCTATCGGAGAAGGCGAGCAGTTTCGCGCGCCTGCTCGCGTTTTGTGTCCTTCTTCGTTGACCGTAGTGGAGGACGTTCGGTGTGAATAAGAATGAGACGGCAGGAGGAAGGAGCGAAGAAATAGCGATAACAGGAGCAGAAACGGAGGAGAGGCGAAGAAACAGTGTGAGAGAGGACGAGCGAGCGAAAGAGAGAGAGAGACAGAGAGAGATAAGTTGAGAAAGAAGAGTAGAAGAAACGAAGACGGATAGAGAATGCGAACGACTCGAGGAGGACGGAAGGCAAAGAGCGTCGGCGCGTCGTTCTGTCAGAGTGCGCGGTCTGAGATGTGTGTGTGAGAGAGAGAGAGAGAGAGAGAGAGAGAGAGAGAGAAAGAAGTGAACGAAAGAGCGAGAAAGAAAGGAGGAAACGAGGAGGTCCCGAAGAGAGTGGGAAAGGGTGAGCGAGGGGAAGAGAGAGAGAGAGCGAGAGAGAGAGAGAGGGAAAGAGGAGGGGGAGAGCGAGATGATGCAGTTGTGCGTTTGCAAGGAAGGCGGAAGGAGGAACCGCGGAGGGAACCGGTCCCGGTCACTGGGCCACCAGCCGGCCGTCGAACCCGCCACACTGCCCCCTACCGACCCCCTCCTTCTTCTTCTTCTGCTTCTTCTCCTTCTTCTTCTTCTTCTCCTCCTTCTTCTTCTTCTTCTTCTTCCTACACCGACAATACCTCCTCGAACGCGCAACTCGCGTTTGCCTTCGCTCTTTACCTCTCTCTTTATCCCTCTCTATCTCTCTCTTTAATATCTAACCATTAAAACCTTCTTCAAATAGTGTCAACGCTGTTCATCGATTATTCGACTTACAGGATTCGGTTTTATCGAGCAAATTAAATTTTTTTCCCTTCCGTCTCGCACCATCCTCCTCTCCCCTCGATACACGGACTCGCTGTGGCGGCTGCATCGTCTTTGATTACATTACACCGTGCCATGTATTTTGGCATTTTCGAAACCAGTTGGTAACACATGTGGCGTCGTAACATTCCGAGCGCGACCCGGACGCATACAGGATTTTCTTCTCGAATCGAGGATGAACGAAACCAAAGCTCGGGGGTTTATATTCTCCTGCTCCGGTAGGATTTAATATAACTTTGGAACGACAGTTTAGCCTCCCGTTTCCTCGACTTTCTTGCCTCTTTATAAATTTTCTTTTCCCTCGGAAGCAATATCGATTCGTGTGTGATTACGTTGATGATATTACCTTTGGCGCGAACGGTGACGTCTCGCAGCTGCTACTCGCCAGTTTCCTTATTTTTCATCGTGCGGGAAAGTAGTAATACGGCTTTTTGTTTAATAATTTTCTCACTCTCTGTCATTTATCGTTGCAAACATGCGTTCTCCGTTTTAAATACTTCTCTGAATCGATTCTCAGATTTCACCAAATGTCATGTCATTTGAAAATGGTATTTCGCGACTGCAAATTGGTACGTTTTAGATGTGTTTTAATTTCCGAGATTGAAATGCCAAGTGTGCGGAAGCCGGCTTTGAGTGCGGCCAATCTTGGTAAATTTCTCACTACAATTCTTCATACATACATACATCTATGTGAAAAATCCAAGATTCTAAGCCTGTTGCATACTACAAAAATCCAAAAACTAGATGAATTTATTTTTATTCACCTATGGAATCAGGCCAGAATCAAGATGGAAAAAAGAGTTACCAAGAAAGTCACTCGCAATGACTTATCAACCGTTCAATGTAGATAAGTCAGAAACCTTATATCGATAACTTTTCGACTCATCTAACACGAAACCTGCATTACCGACGCTCGGTTGAATATCGATAAATCACTGATACCCCATTAAAAAATAGTTTATTACCAAAAACTTATACATTTTCAGACTTCTACAAAATGTTAAATAAAAACCCCATTAAATAATATTCGCCACGTTGGATCAAAAATTCATTCTTTTTTCGGCATGTTAGGCTGGCATAAAGGTTCTAAAATACACTTGTTTTCGACGCAAGGATTGGGGTTACAGGGTGCGAAGCAGGAGGGATGGCACACTGTCTCGCAATTAGGTGGACAGGGTTCGCACGGTGCGCAAGGTGGCACACAAGGACCGCAGGGAGGTCCGCAGACGGGTTTGCAATCGACTTGGCAGACGTACTGCATCTCGTAAGGAAGATCGTTTCGGACTGTCAGGCACTTGCCTTGCAGCAAGTAACAGTAAGATAGAGCTAAGACTGGATTTGCGTTGTACAACTTCTCGTGCGGTTTGGGAAGGTGAGGGTAAATGTCGATGTGCGTATATTTCAGAGGATAGCAGCTACAGGCGCCATGCTAAAACCGAGAAAGAGAATTAGACCAGAGTGTAAGTGTCTATCGGAATCAGAAGCTGCCTCTAGAAATGGTAATACATCGAATTACACTTTGGGTGTATAAAAAGGTTTAATTCGAGTATAATGTAATTGCTAAAAACCGAGAAAGAGAAATTAAACCAGAGCATAAGTGTCTATCGGAATCAGAACTGCGTCCCAGAAATGGTAATACGTCGAATTGCGCTTTGGGGGGGTAGAAAAAAGTTTAATTCGAGTAAAGTATGATTGTATCGAGAGCTTCGATTCTCCCTCATTCCAGTTTATCTAATAAAAATCTTTTCGCTAATGCGAGAATCGGAGCTCCCGTTGGAAGATGGGGCGGGAAGCCAGCGCTAGCGGCGATGTCCAAATGACAGTATTTTATGCTATCCTTGGCTCCCACGCCATGCTAAAAATAGAAAATCAGCGTTGTTTTTTATCATAAAAATTTATCTCATATCGTCGATAAAAAGTAGTTATTTCGGTACCTTATCCAGGCCAGAGGCCATAATGAGGAAAGCCGAGGGGCCCTGGTGACCTCTCTCGATGCTCGAGCTCTTTTTATTGCTCGATTGAAGAACGTCGTCTCCCTCTGTGCGCCCTTTGTGCGCCCAAAAATCCTCCCTGCGTATTCGTGATATCTCGAAGGGGTCTCCCATTGTCTCACCCGACGCCTGAAGTTTCTCCGCGTTACTGACGAGTTTGGCGACCGAATTGTCCATAGCGATCTGAAAATTAGAAAATGAACAATCGAATTGGACAATAAAAGAGTAACCAGAGTTGAAAAATTTAATTGGCCTATATTTTGTTTCGTTTCAATTTTTCATTTATGATAAAAATGATTACGTTCATTCCGATCCATTCAATTCTTGAAAAATCGTTATTTTACACCCAATCATTGCCAAATTTGATCGATTTTTAGATGGGATTTTACATTTTTTCCACACAAATGCAAAATTCGAGAACAATACGATTAAGAAACCGTTCAAATTGGACAAAAAGCCTGTCAAATGTTTCAACTCGAAAAATAAGCCCATACTGACCGAATAACCAGTTCCAGCCGTGAGCAGTGCGTGGCCCGTAAGGGTGGCCACGGTAAAAATGTGCGGATTTATCGACAGCAGTGCCATTTCTTTCACGTGATAAAGAGCATCGGCCATCGCCATACGGCCTTCGGCGTCTGTGTTACGCACTCGCACCCTCACGCCCGATTTCGCAGTCACGATCTCGTCAGCCACGTAGGAATTCTCGCCGACGCTGTTCCTCACCACGCATAGCGCCGCCACGACCTTCACCGTAGGCGGTTGCAGAAGATTTACTACCTGGAAGATATCGGCAAAAAAAAATATACATACAGTACAACGTTTTGCACGTTTTATCAATTTTTCTCCACCTCCTTCGCGCATACGGAAAATATTGAAATATATACTTTATATCAGTTCTCGAAGAAATTTCATATGAACAAAGTTGGTATGTAGGGTAACCGAGCCAATAAATGGACACTGACCAGTAAATAGACACTTTGTTAATAAATCAATGATATTGTATCATTTTTATATATTTTGAACTACTATTTGTGGTTAAAAAACAATTTTATCCACTCGTTAGATGCTTTTTATACTAATTTTCAGATTTGCTCATTAATAAATCAATCGTTTATCTACTGGGCTGGCTACTCTACACTGACAGAAAAAAATGGTGATTTCGAACGACGTATTGATAATTTTTACAAAGAATAATGATTGCCACTAGCCTATTAAGTAAACGAATAAAATTATTTAGTTAAGTTATCATTGCTGAATTTATAAGGTGAGTTTATCAACCCAATTATAGAGTGCATGTATCATTTGTGGCCACTTTAAGAAATTTTATGTCTTTGATCAAAAGTTAAATCAATTAATCAATCGTTAGATGTATTAGTAGTCGAATTATTACATGTATAAACCTTCAGAACTCTCTTTATTGTGAAAAAAAGAGTTAAACTGTACTGTAATGCCTGTTCTATCAATAGTGGCCGTATCACCATTTTTAATAAATTTTCAAGTGGTCTAAATAATAAATTAGTGGAGCATTTCAAAAATACTATGAATATTACACACGGTTCTCGATAATTATTAGTGACTTACTTATAGAGTCTTTGTTAAGATTTTCACTAACAATAAAAGAAATTGCTCAGATACACTACAACTCTGGTTGTTTTTGTTAAATATTTTTTGGAAGAATACCTACTTAACAAGCATCATGAAATATTCACAATGATGTCAACATATCTAGAAATGGACTAAATCATGTTATAGTAAGAATCAAATACTAAGTATATCAATATGAATTTCAAAGTGGCACGAGTGGTACAGTGGCCATAGATGGTACATCCACCCTATAGATTTGAACGGAAATCTTGTACGACTTTATCAAGAAATGAGGTCAAAACAACAATATGCAATAATCAACTTTGAGAATGTTTACATTGATTGATAATATTTAATAAAATTATTAAATCGAACATTACTAATTCTCACACGAGAGAAAATACCACGTTAATAGCATCGACTTTTCTGAATGTAGGACCGAAAGAGAGTACTCACCTGCATGAAACCGGCGAGGGCTGCCGCCCCGCATTTGTCACGTGACATGCCGGCCATATCGCCGCTACATTTGATATCGGTGCCACCCGTATCGTACGTAACGCCTTTGCCGACTAGCAAAAGTGTCTCGAGCACGCAGGATGGATTCGCCGGTTCGTACGTTAAGAATATTATTCTACCGGCGTGACGGGGTATCATGGAGGCGGCTCGATTCACGCACGAAAACAGTGGATACTCGTTCAGTAAGGTATCTTGGTCACAGATCACCTGCATGGTTATGTGAGAGCCGCAAAACAGCTCAGCCAGGTATTCCTCGACTCGCGGAGGCGCCATGCGTTCCGGATCGGCTCCGCCTAGACGAATCGGAAATATCATTTATTACGGTCCAACAAATAATAAAATACGAGGAAAAAGTTCGTTAAATCCGCACTAAACATTCGTTTTCGAATATCGCTAACGAGAAATATTGTTCGCCCGAACTATTTTTCGAAAAAACGTGTTATTTAGTATAACAATTTCTCTCATTCGAACAGAAGTTATTTGGTTCGATCATTATCTCATAAGCAGTATTCGAATGAAATTTAGTGTAGTTTGAGGAACTAGTCGAGATGCAACTTCTGGATACGGAAAATCGGTAACCATTTTCGTACGAATTTCACGATATGCATCGAGAAAAACATTTTATTGAATCAACAAAATGTGCACTTGCATATTTTCCAAACGATATTTTGACTGGTCGATAAAATAATTTTTCGACTCGACAAAATATTCGTTAAATCGACCAATATATTTGAAAATCAAAGAATTCTCCTCCTTATCTTAGAAAATATTGTTTTGGCAGTACCTACGGGAATGCACATTTGATTGGTTCGACGACCTTTTTTTTCAGTGTAGTGTGAACGGAATGTTCGCGACTCGATAATGCATACTCTCGATTAATTTTTCTCGCAAGTCTCTTGTTTCCACTCGAGGAAAACCGCGGTCGGATACACCATTTTCCACTCGAGCGGTGCATACCCCATCTCCTCCATAGTCGAGGAGAGAATTATAAACGAAAAACCAACACGAGCGTCCGCGAAGTGGCTTCGATGCCGTCGGTCGCGCAGTTCACCGCCGAGTAAGAAGAGAGAGGATAGAGAGGGAGAGAGAGAGAGAGAACGAGAGGCGGATGATAGAGCCGGAGAGGAAAAAAATATTACAACAAAACCATCGACGTCGACGTGAAACGCTTCTTCGGGAAGTTTAAAACGACATCGAGGAAGGTGCTCGAGGGACCGAGGAAGAAGTATCGACGTGCAAGAAGTCGCAAGTATTACATTCGATTAGCCTCCGAGCCGAGCGAGGACTTTTCCCGTCGCGACTCGCGAATCTCCCGGCCCCTCCGGCTATATTTTTCCTCTCGCGTCCTATTATAGTCGCTCGGAGCGGAGGAAGAAGGAGGACCGAAGCTCTGCCAAGCTTATTCTTTTTCACGTCCGACGCTCGTGATCCGGGAAAATTTCCGCGAGGCGTTTTACTGTGGAGAGGGAGTAGAGAGAGGAAGAGAGAGGAAGAGAGAGAGAGAGAGAGAGAGAGAGAGAGAGAGAGAAAGGACTCACCGATGTCCCTCGCGACGTATCGACCGCTCTCGAGAGCCGAGGCGAGCTTGACAATGCCCGTGAGCTTCTTGCTGCAAATCGGACTCCACACCGCCAGTTGACAGGCCTTGTAGCACCGATCCGGACCGATCTCGCGTACCTCGAGTGGCTGCGGAAGAATAGAGAATTTTCGGTGTACGAGTGACGAATCGGAGAGGACGGGGCACACCGCAAGGAGAGAATTCTCTTCCCGTACTTTTATTCCATCCGAGTACATAAAACAAGAGTACAAACAAATTTTACGCCAGAGCGGACCTTCTCTGTTATACCCCCGATGGGAATAACCGAAAACTCTGCCGAATCGAATAAATGTGTTTTGTGAATTATTCAAGAGGCATATTCGAGTGGACTATGCAAAAATCCCGTTTCTCGTGTCTCTTTGTTCCTCCTCGATAGTAATAATCTCCAATGATTCGATAAGCTATTACATTATATTGCACGCGGGAATTTGTTGTAGCGAATATCGATGAGTTAGAGGGAGATAAAAAATCTCGCTACCTTCCGCAGTCGAGTTTTTTAATTTCGCCTGAATCTAAATGAAAATATCGAGCAAGAAATTGTAAGAGGGCGGAATGCATAAAACCCGATTAAAATGAATGTTGATGGGTATTTTCATGATAACACTCCGCGCTTCATTACGGCATTTAGTAAATACGCCACACACAAAACGGACCCTTCTTGCCCTGTAATTAAGAGCGCTGCTAGGTAACTGTAGGAGGCGCAAAACAAAAGATCCGTCGCGGAGATGGAAAATGGCTGCATAACTCTCGAGTGTCGTCTCTCGCTGTATTCCAATTTTTTATCCACCACTCCGAGAAAGCTAAGACGACGCTCGATACGAAGAACTTAATATCGCGAGCCACTTGATATTAACATTTTATGAAAATTCAATATACCTTTGTACTCGATACTGTAAAATGGACGTCGCGTTATCGGTATTAATGACGACGAGGAGCTGGAGACGAAAAAAACTAATCTCCTTCGACATGCCGACCGCGAACTACGTTAATTAAAATTGCGAGCGATCGTAGGAGGGAGGGTGGGGTAGAGCTCGAGATCGATTTTAATATCTCCTCTCTCGCGCGTGCGAATCGTCGGACAATTAGCCGTCGGTGGAGAAAGTTGCTCGGGATGACTGAAATGGAGGATCATCGTGGGGGATGGTACCCGAAAGGGAGTGAGAGGACAAAGGAGACACGAGGTGAATTCCATGGGTGTCTCGTCGGTATTTGGAAAACGGTATACGAAAGAAAGGTAGAACGGCGTCGGTGGTGTCGGTGTCGGTGACGGACTCTCGAGTATTTCGCTAATTAGGTCGGCCGGCTTCCGCCAGGATTCAGGAACGCACGGTATTCGCTACTCCTAGGTACCGAGGGTGAGCAGGAGTATTCACGGAAAACCATCCATACCAACCCCTCGCTCTCTTTTTCGCTCCATCCGCGAGGCCTTTCTATTAATTACACTTCCAACACGTTCTACGATCCCGGCGTGTAACGAGCCGAACTCGTCTTATCCTCCTAATAACAACCGCACCTACGGATGCGCGATACAATATCGATATTTTTAGTTACATCGATACATAATTGCCAATATAGAGTCATTTTTTTTTTTTATATGAATTAAATGCATTACTCAAAAAAATCAAGAGGACAGTTGTCATTTTCAAATAACTGTATCCCAGTCAAAAACTATCAAATTCAATCAATAAAGTGATCGCTTTAAAACATGGATCTTCTTCTTTGAAATTATCACCTGCTCGATTCAATTGGATCATTTTTAGCCGAGGTACAGTCATTTTAAAATGACACATGTCCTCTTGATTTTTTGAGTAGTATACTGATATATTTCTAAATATAATGGTCGAAATATATTTCAATGCCCATTCCTGAATAGACGCCATCTAAGAATAATAAAATTACCAAAATAATAGGGATATAGTTTTATTCAAAAATTAATAACGAAAATATTTGCATTATTTTGTGTAACAAATCTCATTAGCCAAATATGATTAGATGCGAGAACAGTGTGAATACTGTTAAAGAATGAAAGGATTGATATGACTGAGTAATTATATGATGATTTGCCGATGAGCACGGAGTGAAATTATTGTTCAATCGTGCGATGATTTTGTTCCTTCCTTTAACTATTCCTTTGGGGATTATATAAATCCGTTGATTCAATAGCGGACTCAGTTTTAAGGAGGATGAAAAGACAGAGATTATCAATAAAGAAAGATAAGACAAAAAGATGAAATACTTGGAAAGCTCAAAGAAAACACGTGTGGACGTGAGGATATACTTGAATAGAATAAATTTGCCGATGACTATTTCCTTCTTCGTGGGAAACGGAAACAGTCACCAAACTTAATGATGATTGGCTCTCGTGAGAATTGCGTCACTTTGAATTCGCATATGATTTGCTCTCTCGTTGTCTAATTGGCCACGAGGCCCATGACGCACTTGCGCTGCGAACCGATTTAATGTAACGGTCAGCTGATCGGTGTTTTCGTTATCAATTTTGATAGAATAAATTGATGAATTTGCTTAATTGCAAACATTCTGTTACCTAATTTACCTGATTGTCTAAAATTTATGTTTCTTTATCGCAAAGTTTATAATTGAAATTAAATAATTTGAATTTTTCATTAACAAACACTTGTATGATTCCGGATTTTTATGACATAGCCGCGTACGTATGAAGAAAATCGATATTTTGAATATCGATACTCTTTGATCAATACTTTAACGAATCGATATCGGTTTAACCCTTTGCATCCGGCTATCCTCTTCCAGGGGACATCATAGTACTAGCGTGTTACTCAAATCTCCTCTCGTAAGGGACACTAAAGAGCTTATTAATGACTAAAGCGAGTTAACTTATTATAAAATGAAAATATAGTAAATAATAATTTGATAATATTAATAATTGTTCGTAAACCTAGTGCAAAGTATAAATCGGTACTTGATATTTAAGAGTCGATACTTTTTAGAGCATCCCTAACTGCGCCTCATGCTCTGTCGCGATTAGGTCCTACTTCTCAATGAACTACGTTCGTCGATCCATCTTCGTTGTTCGCCGTCTATAAACTCCGAACTTATGGGCTTTGGACTCGGTCTCTGGCTTAGTCGGTGCCGCTACGAAACTAAAGCCCGAGGAGGAGCCATCTCTCTCTCTCTCTCTCTCTCTCTCTCTTGCGAGAAGCTACACCCACTCTCAAGGCTTGCGCGCGTAAGTGTTACTTTGACCTTTCGACCATATGTACTGTGACAGCTGTACCGTGCACCACCCTGATACTTGATTAAGCGGTTATAATAGGAGCAAAAGCTACCGATACGCTCCGTAGAGAGCGCACCTGAATAATCCTCTAGGAAGATAATGGAATAGCTCGGAGAAGCTAGACAAAGCTAATCCGGTAACCGAGTTGAACACACACGCCGATGTTTTAGAAAACACGATCGAGTTTCGAGGTTATGGCTTAACGAAAGATCCACCCGCGCGGTCCGAACGGAGGGTATGAGAAGAGGGTTTGACCTTGAGAGATCATCGTCCGGCCTGATTTCGAATTCGAACGATGAATTAAGCACACGAGAGTTTAATATCGATCGTTTCTAATCGTAAGACAGCCGGTGCACTTATCTATCAGACGCAGCTTGGCGCTTAGGCTGCTTTTGACAGGCGTTGTTTGATAGCCGCGTTGTCCGTGCACTTCGCTGCCGACATCTGCCATCGACGAGCATTAATTCTCGATGTCGATGTCAGATAAGGCGGAAGGATGTTACACGTGTGACTGAAGCAGCCAATCATTGCTTGAAAAGGGAACCAATACTCTTAACCTGAATCGGTAGGAACACAAAGGGTATACCGATGCCCCGATAACGAGCCGAGAATTGACATTTCTCCTATTAAAGATATACCGGATTTGCACGAAATGAATTACAACTATTGACGCCGACAATCGGCGATAAATTTACGAGGCGATGGCTATAATTAAACTGGGACGGGTTCAATGGATTTCGTATTGTTAACGCCGCGAGTAACTCGCAGTGCCAATCAACTCGCAACAGGCCAAACTCGACTAAAACACGGTCGCAATTCCTTCCGCAGTTTCTCGAGCAACGGACTTCCATTCCGCGCGCGTAACTATAACCAGATTGCGTTTGGTTTGATCAGTTCAAATTCAGCTGTGGGACCGCAACTGAATTTACTCGTTATATATACCGATTTTCTTGAACCGGTTATTTCTTATTCTATAATTATTCCATGATTTTCACGTGACAAATAAATTTACCTCGAGGATCGAATTTCCCTCTATTGACCCCCCCCCCCCCC
>NCVS01001102.1:8679-42752 GCA_003055095.1 Goniozus legneri | reverse complement strand
CCAGCCGTCGGACGACGTTGGATTTTACAATCATTTCGCGAACGTGGCAGTAAAAATGGAGAAATATCTCCTCGCCCTTCGGAACGGATATTCGATTTCGATCGGAGTGTATATCTCTTCGATCTTTCTTCTCTCTCCTCTTTTTTTCATGATGTGCCACACGCTCTCCGCGCGGATATATCGCGTGTTTTATTACTCCGAGATCGGACTGAAATTCTACTCGCTCGAGTAGAGAAATTTTTTCCTCCCCAGCTGAGAACGGAGGTAGCGATTTTGAGAGTACTCTCGTTAGCAATGAGCTTAATTCGTTGCTGGGTTATAACTGGGGCAACTTTTTACGAGATACGCCTACGCTCTCGAACTTGAAATGCGCTCGGTATTATCGCACCCCGAGCGAGTCTATGCATTCGAGATTTTGCCGCGGCAGGATATTAAAAAAAGAGGAACTATCTTTGTAGGAGGTGCAGGAATAATTTATTCGCCGCGGAATTAGCGTGAAAATTCGATCTTCTGGCTGAGGGAGGATTTTTAATAACGTCATTCGATTTTACGGGCAAAACGCGATAAATGCATCACGGCCCTTCCGTTATTGCATTAGGTCGGTACAAAGATTGGACTAATGATGGAATCGGCAAACCTGGAGCGTACAGGATAGTTCGCTGTATAGTTTGCCGACGGAGTAATTATTAGATAGGGTCACTGGAGGCCCCGCCGAAGATGCGAGCGTTCGAGGAATTTGCATATATATTAACAACATGTATGTACGTTACGTGCATATTTAACATCTATGGTACGCGGTTCTGAATATATACACGCGTCAAAGTACGAACGAGGTCAAATCAAATATTGGATATATCTTTCTCCGATTTTTGTCGAAAACCATCAGGCCGTATTTTGCGCGTTCGAAACGTGTTTAATGGAGAGCGATGTAGAGAGCAGTCAGTTAATACAACGGATGAGAGTTTGCCCGTCCACATCGAATTCCCTAAAAATGGATCAATGGAAAAACGAAGGACACGTCGGGCATGCGATACGTAGTTATTTTATTTCGGTAAAATACGTAGTTTGATTGCCCCTTCGAACAATTTTGTTCGCAAAGGTTGTATTTTCTCGTAACAAATATTTAAAACTTCGAAAAGACCGAACAACTCCGTACTGTATTAGACAGGAAAATTCCCTGCGCGCTATTATCATGAATAATGCATGGAGTTTACTGTTCTTATTTCGGTACAGGTAGAGTCGTTGATATTCGAATTTCCGGAGGATTTTTAATTAACATCATTCATACTGTCATTTCGAAAAAAACGAATTTCACTCGAAATTACGTTGCAGATAATTAAAAGTTATGTAACGAGAAAATAATAATTTTCTTTGAAGTTACGAATTTTATCATTGGACGATAAACATGGTAAACTGAGAAGCTCGTATCGCGGTTTATATTTATGTATCGCTTAGTATTTACACAGTATTTAAACATATTCATATGCAAGAAAATATCGCATGTTATCCTTGTTGCTTAAATTTAAATTGAAAAAATAACCTCGCGTACAAACTGTTATCGTGAATAATTTTAATAAAACTTTCAACGACAAAAAACAATTTCGCGAATTTTCGAAATTTCCGTTCGGCGAGGTGATTTATTACTTATTTATCGGTATCGAATCAGGTGAGCGATAATTCTTATTGACGTACGCATAAACATTGATTTTGTATCTCGTAAAATCAATTCCGTAAATTACGTTAGCGCGGTAGCCCCTGAATCCGACAACCAGTGCGGTCTGTACGCACGGAGGTGACCGACGCAACGGCGAAGAACTCGAATTGGCACGAGTAGGAACAACGAGGTGTATCTCGTATCATAGGGCGTGTAAACGCGATAACAGATCCATTGTGTTTGTTCGAGAAACCAAATTCCGCGATATGAAAAATTTTTGATATTTAGGTTATAGATAAAAAAAAACTCAAGATTCGCGATCCACGCCTAAATTCAATTGATTGTAAGTTGGGTTGATAGTTTGGAGATACTATTATTAAAATCTTTCCAGGAACTAATACGATAACTACTCAAATCACGATAAGCTACGGTACACGAATACCATTTATGCAACGGGTCATTTGTCCCGCTAAGGTTACCGGCGAGTGAACGCACTTACCTCGATTCTACCGCCATGATATCCTCTTAATGAGTCCAAAACGCTTCTCCTGTGCCGATACGGTTTTGGTTATCGACTGACAGAAATTCCCTGGCGCGCGAAAAACTCGCTTGGCGAAAAAATGAAAAAAACAGCAAAGAAACGTCGATTAGCCTCCAGTCTGACGCTCGGTTCACGGTCGACTGGCCGTTTGCCTACTGGCGAGTTTCGCGTATATACACACTCGCACACCTATCCGTGAGAGATAGTAATTCGAGGACGCATCGGTCGATGAATAATATTTCACTGAGAAGAAATTATTTACTTTCCACAGTTCGAACAAGAAGAGCTTGTATACTCCTCCTTGGCTACATGTTGAAAGAAATGGTCTTAATTTAATACGAATCAGTTACCTGTGGACTATATAAATTTATCTTGATCCGACGAGATTTGAAATTTAACAATCTGTTGTTTCAATTTTCATAAAAATAACGCGTCAAAGTTACATTTTATTAAATGTTAAAAAAAAATTCGATATAGTTGTACATTTTCATTTTTTGTATGTATGTTTACATGTTGTTTATTATACGTAACATGTGTAACGTAAAACTTACATATTTTAAATTAATAATTGTATATGTTGAATAATGAACATAAATACTGATTACACGTGCAAGACGTGTCGACTATTTTTTGAGTCGAGTGGATACATCGCTTCACGTGTGAACTTTCGGGCTTCCCACGAGTTTTTGAGAGTCGTGCTTGTTTCTTGGCGATACTACAACCACGACCAGCTACTCTGTTTTCGATAAAATATCTGAGATGCCGAGGAAGATAACACCGTCGGGCGAAATAATATTATTTAACTCGATGTTGGGTGGGAGATGTTAGGGGAGGCGAGCGGTTACAACCTCGCATTTACTAAATAGCACGATGCCAGAGGTGCAATTGTACTGATATCGGGCCGCACGTGCTGCAGTCGTACGATTTGTGCTACGCTATCGGATCGCACCTCACACGGCCACGACCACAGGACACGTACGCTACTCGTTTATCAGATCCATTGCCAGCCTGACACAATGATACACGAGACAGTCAACACAAAACGGAGATTTCTCTACCACGTGTCATTATTTTCTTCATTTTCCGTCAACAGATCGAATATTTTGAAAAACGCTGTGCGCGATTGAGAATATTTGATATTCGCTTCTTTTTCCATGAAAATATAAATGTACCTAGATCTAGTATTAATCACTCGTTGGACAGGTGACGACTTTGCCGACTGCGGATTCTCTATTTCGCTCCCTTCATCGATGAGGTAGGTCACGGTGATAGTCAATAGAATTGAGTATCTTGATGAGCAATTAAATACATATAATACGAGAACTACAAATAATATTTTCTGAGTTATCTGTTTTATATTACGAGCTAAAATCGATCGCGTGATTCGAAACGTTAAATATTATTTTTCTATTGTTATCATTTATTCGAAAATGTAAATTCCGAGTTCTCGATAATTAGGAATTAATTCTCATGGAAACATATTACGATGCAATATCAACTTAATGGTATTGTATGAATAAAACAAGCTTCAATTCATAAAATATGTAATCTTATTTTGATATATAAAAATATTATATAATAATATCACCTATATCATTACACAATAATGACGATCGTTCAATCATTTAATAATGCACGGGATGTGCATTCATTAAGAATATAAAGTTTACACTTAAATATGTATTGATTTTCAAACTCACACACTGCTGCACGCTTCGTAAATTTCGTACAAAACATATACCCTCTCATTCAATTCGTATTGTATTTAAGTCGTTATAAAATTTCAATAACTTCCAAATAATTATCATTTCGTGATTCCTTCATTCTCAAGTAAATCGAAGCATGGGCTATACACACCAAGTCATTGAGTATTCAAAATTCCATACGTGTACGCCATTAATTTACGAATCATGTATCCGCAAATATTCTCAATTATGTCTCGTTATTATAGCTATTTACAATTGTATATCGAATTTGTGTTTCATTGCAATAACGGTTATTAATATCTTATATGCGAACAATGTCGGTAATTTTATTATTCCCATACCTATTTCTACACCCGAAAATTGTGATATTACGCTAATATAAAATCAATTAATCGCTTAAAAATGAATACGTTTCTTCGTCATAAATAAAGTCTCCACACGCGAGCACACGATTTGAATCACAGAATTATTCGATACGTCATTCCAGCTAACTTATTAAAATTATTTACTAAAAGCGTTTCGACTTAATATAACGCGAGAATCGCTTATAAGCTTCATTGTGAGCAGACAAGCGTACTTGATAATACCGTTTCTATACATCGTATATTCGAGTTAACTTTGTCATTGTCGACAAGGAGAGCTTCTTGATTCCGTTAACAAACGGAATCCTGGTTGAGGTGTGCACTGCGACTGACAGAGATCCTCTGTGCCCTCGAGACCATGGATATCATCTCTTCAAGGTGAATGCACGGATCGCACAGATGGCTCTAAAATGTCTTCCTATGGTATTGACTATTGAAGTGTTGACTATTCTGCTAATAACGCTAACCGTTATAGCATTAGCAGTTCTCTAATTAGTTCTGTCGATCTTAATTAAACGTATCCGACGAAGGGCATCCGACAATTCGATACTTCCCCTCCATCAATTTCGATATTATACGGAAAATACAAGAAATAATATGGCAGAAAATATTACCGCGACTAATTTTCCCTGGCAGTAGGCTTTTTCCTACTTGTCCTTCCTCCTCACAGCCTCGTGCCTTTTGTAATTTCATTAGTTACGTCCAACGTGACGCCCTTCAAAGCATTCAATTTCTCGATGTACGATTCTTCGAGTTGTACCTTCGTATTATTCTCGGTTCCATTCTTCTGTGGCACTATCTTCTTCATTCCATCCGTAATCGAAGCAGCCGATGTAGCAGCTGACACATTCGTAACGTTGTCATTGTCCAATCGCGTGCTATTCTTGTACAGTCTTTGTTTACCAGGGAAAAATTTGGACATCTTTAGTACGAAAGGATGCAGCAAATGTTCTTCGTACATGTCATTTTCCGGATCTGCCGTCAGCAGACTGACGATGATGCCGACAATGACAGTTGTCATGCTGCCAATGAAAGCATAGTACATGTACGTTATGCCGTATAGGAACTCAACCGGATCCTCGCTACCAACGCTGGCTGGTGAATTCTCAACCGGCAGGGGCATCTCGGTTGCGCGAGTTATCGCGGGCGTGAAGGAGGAATTCAGAACTAAGCCACGTGGTCTGATAACCCAAGGTGAGAAGGTGTCGTTCTGACAATTGGCAGTCGAAAGTGGCAAGCTCTCCGCTTTTTGGCCGAGACTGAGGTGTCCGAAAGTTAGCCAGAGTGTCGTCACGTGGCTGAATATCATTCCCGCGACGGCTCCCTTCCAGTTTGCGCAGGGTATTAACATAGCTAACACGAAAACTCCTAGAAGCGGTCCCGAAGTCGCCGATGTCATTAACATCGAAGATTCAATCACGCCGGATAACATTGCCACGAGAAAACTGATGCCAATCACGAGAATGCCATAAATTACTCCTAGGAACTTGATTATACGCAACTGTTGCGTGTCTTTGAGGTTACTCAAGGCGGGTATCTGACTCAGGAAGTCCTCGAAAGTTACCGTAGCCAGAGAATTCAGATTCGAGACCGCCAGTGTGAGGGCGCTATTGAAAAGTGTCGCCATTACGAGTCCAAGTAGACCAGGTACGACGAGAAACTTGTCCTCCACGTAAAATGGAACAATCTCGTCGAACTTGGAGATGTACCCCAAGCTGAGCGGATCGCAATCAGCGTAATTTGCAAAGATTACCATACCGACGACCCAGGAGAGCGAAAATAGAATGGCTATGATAGGAACGTTGGCCATCATCGTCCTGGAAGCAAAAAAATCGAAGGATCGTTTACGGAGAGCCGATTATAAAATGTCGAGGAAAATAAATTTTTCGACCAGCCAGAAACATGTTTATACATTCAGGCGGTGCTTGTAAACTTGGACGTTCAACGAGAGCCTTTAAAAAGATTCAAAACGTATGCCGTACGCCTCCGAACTAATACTATTGACCTTATTGGTCGTCGAGGAGCTCTCCGCTCGAACTTTGGCACCGAGCCACACGCCCGCCCCCCCCCCCACCCCCCACCTCTCGCCCCACCGATCCGCGCTCGCGCGCTCATTGATTATGTGGTAGCGGCCCGGAGTTCGGACACAATTTTCTAAATCGGACAGTTCGATCGGACTACTTTAAAGGAAGTTTCTTCTGGCGCAAACTCTGGGGGCGTTCGAAGCGAAATCACTTATAACCGAGGCACGGTCGAGGGAGAGAAGTTACTCGAGGCGCGTGTTCCAGCCAGAGCGATTGAAGCTAATGGTTCTCAGCTTGCGATAGTTTCGGCACCGTGGGCGTATACGTTTGAAAACAATGAAACCTCGTCAACTCTCGCGGATGCTCTCGACTTTCTTTTTTTTTCACTCGGGGTAGTTCATTTCGAGATTTACATACCTCACAACTTTACCGCGACTCGTCATGCTGCAGTACCTCTGCACGAAGTTCTGTTGACATCCGAGAATGGACAGACTCATAAAAAGTTGGCCTATCGTCGCGGAGACTGTCGTTACTCGGAGCGTTGGATCCGTGTCGAAGCTTAAACAAAATTCGACCGATAAATATTCCTGTTCTCGTGTGGAATTTATTTTAGCGGTTCACAACTTACTTGAAGAAGTCGAGACGTCCCCGCGAGTGCGTCACGTTTAGTACTTCGTTAACGCTGCCGACGTTCACGAACCCTTGTATCATAATTACTACCGACACCCCCAGCATCGTCAAGCCTTGTATGACGTCGGATAAAATGGCAGCCTTCAAACCACCCTGAAAATTGAAGAATTATATTCACTTGTCAAAACCTTGCAAAGAAGCCAAGTCGAACAATAAAACCTGTTTAAAACTTCGAGTACAGGCAAAAGGAAGGATTCGATTACGAATTTTGGTTTGATTAAAATCTGTTAATGCAAAAATTGACTGAAAGATTAGTGCATTATTGTACACTTTTTTTGTAAAATAAATAGTTTATTGTTTTAATAAATATACTACGAAAAAACGGAGAAAAAAGTTGAAGAAGAAGATTTAAATTTCAGAATAATCCCACTCTCCATTCGTCAGTTAAAAATGATTACTAAGCCCTCAATTTTTTTGAGTAGTGAAAAACAAAATAAGAACATAATTTTATCGACATTTTCGTATATCAGAGAATTAAATCAAGTTTTATGTTTAGACTCGGGAAATGAAAATTTCAAACGCTTACCATGAGAGTAAAAACAATAGATATCGTTGTTATCCCCACAATACTGGCCCAATACGGTAAACCAATTACCGTTTTCAGTGCGACGCACGGTGTGAATACCGTAACTGCCAAGTTGAGCAAACTCCTAATCACATATGAGAAACTGGCAACGCATCGTACCAGCTTCGATTTGAACCTGCGATTTGGCGTAAGATTATTGTCTCCGTAAATTGAAATTGCTGGTGGAAGAAAAAAATTGAAAAATACCTCATGTCCAGATATTGGTAGACCGAAGTGATGCCAAGACTGTAATAAACTGGCACGAAAACGAAGCAGACGATGGGATACGCCAGAAGCATACCGTAAAGAGTTTCCCACATGGCGCTACCCCTGTAGTAGAGTTCGGAGGGATAGCCGAGGAAGGACCTCACCCCGAGAGTCCCTCTCGCGATGGACAGCATCATGGCGCCCATGGATACCGTTCCCGTAGCGAAGACGTAATCCGCCTTCGTCTCCTTTTTCTTCGTCCTGAATCGTCCCCACAGTGGTATGACGAAGGATGCGATAATGCAACCGACGAACACTAGGTAATCCACCACCATGGACGAGGTCTCGATTGTCATCTTGGTATCTTCGTTTTTGCGGACTTTTTCAGCGTGCTTCCCGTTTGGCTGGAGTAAGGAAACGTAAGGTGAGCGATTTTAACGATCCGCACGAGTGCCACTCGACGTTTCGCGAGCACGCTCGAGGGTTTTTCGAGAGCCTCGTGATTGTCTCTGTTTGCGCGAAGAACGATCGTCCCGTTCCGTAACGTTTTCTCTCCTGGCTTACTCTCGCGACAAATTCTCTTCCTCCCTCTCTCTGTCTCTCTCCCTTTTATTATTTTCTCGCTCGACGTGTATACACGCTCTTCGACGCTCCGTCAGACTCGCGGTCGAGGTAGACGAGAATTCGCGAGACGGTTGTACGGGAAGCGCGTTCGCTACTCACCAGGATCGATTGTACGGTATTGCTCGGTGTGTACGTATACTCGCAAAATGAAACGAGACGGTCCGCACGTGCATACGGAAGTCTTGTTACGCAATTTCGTTAGCGAGTGACTCAATGCGATCAATGCGACACGATCGGCGTGGCGGCACGTACTGACTACTAGCGAGGTGAAGCACTTGACGTTATTATGCTAACGACCTAGAGGGAGAGAGCGATAGCGCCAAGAGAGACGGAACGAAAGAGCGAGGCGGAGGAGGGCGAGAGAGCGAGGAAAAGAGGCCCATCGTTTGACGGACGGGGTGAGGAGTGGGGATCGGATCCAACCAGACGCCGGAGAATCATCTCTGCCTCTCTTTCTTCTTATCTCTCTTACCATTGTTTGTCCTACTCTCGCCTACTTTTTTCGCCGTCTAATCCCTTAGAAAATAGAACCAACCGATTCCCAACGATAGCAAAATTTCCGTAGACCATTTTCTGGTAGAAATTTTTCCACTCGATTCCAATTGCGCAACATTGTACATTCCTCGAGAAAATTAAAAGGACAGTTATGATTTCTAAATGTAACACAGCCAAAAATGACCAAATTCATCACGATCACGATCATTTTTAACTCGGATATAGCATTTTAAGAATAACGAGTGTCTCCTTAATTTTTTGAGTGGTACGTTCTACAAGCCAGTAGTGTTCGTACTGTCTTTTGAATATTGTTTTAATAAATAACGTACTTTTGCGTCAAAGCTTAAAGAAAATAAATCTCACAATTTTATAGTAACGCTAAATACGACAACCCTAGTAGAAATTAATCAAGTTTTACTTGATTAAGTCTAAAAACAGGCCAGGAATCAAATCTAGTAATTAGGCAATAAGCATATCCAGTAACATAATCGCAATTACAATTATCACAATGATCACAATCACAATAACACTAACTCTCATAATAAATAACACTAAGTTTTACTTGATTAAGTCTAGAAACTGGCCAGAAATCAAATCTAGTAACTAGGCAGTAAATATATCCAGTAATATAATCGCAATCACAATTATCACAATTACAATAACACAATCACAATTTTGATAACCTGAAAGCTGTCGGTTTTATTCAAAGTCGCCATGTTTTTCTTGATATCTAGTAAAACTGGCCAGTTACTGGCTAAAAACTCGATTTCATTTCTACTAGGGAATTGTTAGCTAGCAACACAATGTACGAAAAATTTTAAAATTAAAATTAATTTTAAATTAAATAAATAAATTAATTAATAATTAATTAATTAATTAACAATTAATAAATTTTATTTTTAAATTAATTTTAAATTTTAATTTTAATTTTAATTTTTTCAATTTTTTCAATTTTTTGTGTTAGTTAACTCGATTTGGAAATCCGAGTAGACTTCCAACCGATTTGCGTCGAATTCAACTTGAAATTTGCAACTGCCTACGAAATCGAAGAGGGTTCGCCGAGATTCGCGATTATATATATAATCACGGGGTCTCTAATGATTCTCGGCGGGTAGTTTGATAACTTTTCTTTCCGTTAGGTCGGTGGAAACTCTAGGAGCGTCTTAACGGTTCGCCGATCAGATTTCCCTCCGAAATTTTCCATTCTGTGGCACCGCTAAGCGAGGAACGCCACGATCCTCGTATCCACTCTCACAATGGAGAATCAGCGAGCGCGACACTTCACCCATCTAATCCCCCTTTTTTCTTCCGAATCTGGGTACACTTTAACGCAGATTTTCATGAACGAGCGACAGCATTCAATAGCGGCGGAGCATTTCGTTAGAGTCATCATAAAATTTGCTCGCGTTTCGGACGATCCGTGCTCCTCTCGGTGCATCGAATGGCCTTTTTACGAGGTCGCGTTTGTTTTTACGAGATTGCAATAATTTTATTGCTCATTATTTTTCGAACGGGGAGGGAGAGCCTTATTTACGGGAGAAGAGCCTGCGTCACGAATAATTTAGTACGAGCGCTGATTTTTTTTGTTCTTCCTCCAAAAATTTCTACGCGCAAGAGGGAATCGGAATATAACTATCGGAAAGCTGCAAAATCGGAGCGTCTCTCTTTGTTCGGGAGAGCGCGCTGGCTCGGAATTCTCCGAGCGGAATACGCGATATAACGCGAGGAACGAACTACTTTCGTCGGTATCCAGGATGCAGACGAACGGAAAGCATTGGCGCCACGTTAAATTCATTTACGGCATTTCTACCTGTCTGAGAGTTACAAGACCGCGCCGCGTGCCGACTGTTCTGCACGGGTGGGGAAAAAGATGCGAGAGAGGATGCGGAGTGAAGGTAGAAAATTCGAGGGAGGGGGAGGAGGGGAGGGATTTTACACGCTACCAATACGCGTGACTCCCAGGGTTATTGATGTGGCGCCAGGTATAGTGGAAATTTTCCTGAAAAACAAACTGCACATTGGTGCACCTCGCTACCTGGAACGGCCGAGTTTTCCCGTCGGCCGAGTAATTAACGTCCATGTGAAAATATCGCAAGACTGTGCCGATCGATTCGATTCGCTCTTCTGAAAATATCCCCAGACGCGGCAATAAACATCTTATTTTTCGCAAGGAGGACGATTTCCGCGCAAGAGCGCTCTTTGTAATTCAAATGGGCATGACTCACTAGTATTACCGAACTGTTCTTTTCGGAGTCGAGCGCCGTTGAGCAAATAAACGATCGACGCTACTCGCTAGAATAAACAGTATTACGAATTTCGAAAGAAAGGAATAACACTGTGGCGAGCCTAAACATAGATCACTCGCGGCTGGATCCTTCTATTCAAGTTGCTAATAAATTACGCGAGTCTGTAATTTATTCTATAACGGAAAATTAATCAGGGATGGGTAGGGGGAGGTTGGCCCTTCGGTGGACACGAGGCTCCTGGGCGTTTGTAACAAAACAACCTTACCCCCTTCGTATCACTCTCAGCTGTTCCGATAAGCCTGTTTACAAGAAATATTAACGAAACGGGAACGGGCTGGGAGAAAAAGCGACAACACGAGCGCGTGGCTAGAGGTCTAGACGTGTGCACGCAGTCTACGCATGATAACGCACGAGTTCGTAACACGCGACTGGTTCGACGGCGAGTCTCCTCCGCCCCACTCTTTCTCTCACGAGCGAAGCCGGCTAAATGCATTCGGGACAAGGTCACGAATCAACTACCGCGATATTTATCTTCTTTAACGAACTTCGCGTACTCGAACCGAAATACCAGAGCGTCTTCCTTTTCCCCGCATTTTGAGAAAATTGTGGACAAGCGGAGAGTACACGGTAAAAATGAATGTGTAATATGTTAAAAAGATCGATTGTTAAAAGTTTTATGTCAAATCACGAACAATCTTAACTGTAAAGTCAACAGAATCGAATATTTTAGTTTACATCTCACTGTAAACAACATATTTCAGTTGTTGAATTTCGAAAAGTTACATATTTCTCAGTTAAAATTACCATGTTTGCCAATTATTTGAATTTAACATAGTTTCTTGTTAAAAGAATGTAAGAAAAGATGTTACAAAAGATCGACAACATATAAAGATTGTTATTTTTTGAATTCAACATTATAATGTGTTAAAGCAACATCAAAGACTGTACTTAAAACGAAATTGTGATAATGTCAAAATAACTAAAAAAATTTGTTAAAAATTTGACGTATAATATGTTTTATATTTTTACACATTGCTTTATGTTGTATTAACGCCAAAAATTATTGTGAACTTTCTGGGACAAGCGAAATATGTTTTTAACATATTCGTTTTTACCGTGTATATTCCTCGGTACGAAATTTGAATATTTTCCGAATCGAATCCGATCGTAGAAATGGACGAAAAATCTCTACGATAACAGTCGTCCGGATGATAGCGTCGGGAAATTATCAGTTCTAGCTAGTGAGTTCTCGTATGAAATCCTGACCTAACTCGATGCGATAACAGATAAAGGCGTTTCCCGTGCGCGTGACTTCTGCTCGATCCGTAAAATCGATTGCGCAACCTCGAAAATTCGGTGATTCGAAAAATTTGTAGCACCTGGATCTGCATATCGGCGAGTGCAAATAGAAGTTTCGCGGTTTAATCGAGGAGAGGGCGTCGAACGAGAATCTGGGATGGGAGAAACGGGAGGAGACGAAATTCGCGATCTCACGGGGTCAATGGATTCGGCACTGGCGCCGTTCGTGCGTTCGCGGCGCGATAAGAGAGCGCCATAAGACAGGTACAAGAATTTTAACGAGAGAGGCACTCACGTGCGGAGAGGTTGGCGAATTTTTCGGCCAGGTCGTTTAACGAGAGACCGGTTCGGTGAGTTTTCTTCGATTTCGCGGCCAAGGGCGTCATTCCGGCCTCCGAAATTCTCCATTCTCATTATGTCATCTAATATATTCCTCGTGAACTTCCTAACGAGAGGACCAGGCCTCTCTCTCTCTTTCTCTCTCTCTCTAATTCGATAGCTCGAGTTCACGAGATACCCAGGAATTTTGTTTTTCGAGTCCGGATCGCGAAAACACTTATCGGCTTGCAATATCGCGCTGGCGCAATTTTATAATTAGCCCTCCTCTCGCGCTGATCGTTTTTTTCCGCGTGACGATGAGTCACGCGAGAGAAACCAGATTCTCGCTAATGGGAACCTCGTGACTGCAGTATCGCAAATATTCGCTCGCGATAGTAATATATCGACTGGTTGCGCGTGACGTTTGAAAAAAAAAATCGATACGGAGGCCGATCGCGCCGATTCGTACCGATTTTGAAAGAAATTGCTTCGCCGAGGCCGAATTTAGTGCACAGTTCGTAAATGAAAACATCGTCAATATAGAGAAGTTTTACCGTCGACTGGATTCGTAAGGTCAAATAGCAATTGAGGCGACGATAAATTGAAACGCGCGCATGATTCCAGCAGCCGCTCTCACATGACTTCCATCAGATCACAATAAAGCCCCGAGTGGTTCGCTTTTTTCTCGACAGCGATATATGGACGGAGAGAGAAAGAGAGAATGGGAGTATGGGGGAATTTTTCCAATGTGACGAAACGAAATCGAGGAAAGTGGAAAATATAGAAATTACGGAAAACTTTTTTCCTCGTCTCGGATAATGCCGAGAAAAATTCCGCTGGAAACGAGCGACCACCGAAATCCTCCGGCTAACGTTTTTGCTGCCGTAATTCAATTCGTAGCCAATTAGTCCGCAGTTGGGCAATTTTGTCAATAAGAAGAGCTAATAAAGAGATTACTTTAGTCGATTAAATTCGCATTCGAGTCGGTTAGAGATGGGAGGGTGTCCAGGTGTTTAAAGCGAAGATCGTAGATACACCCGAGCGAAATTACTCGAAATCGCGTTTGCTAATGCGCCGTTGCGCGAAAATTCGATTCTTATTCTTGCGGGATGAGAATCGACCTTTAACCCATTTTTCGCCCTCATCGTGTTCAAGAGTTGGAGAGTGCAAAAATTCTCGTACTCGAAAAAGAAAACAGCGTTAGGTTCGTGCAATTATCCACACTGGTTAATGCAATATGAATTTTGTATGAAAGGAGGAATGAGACAGTACGAAAATTGATCATACACTGATAGAAAAAATAACTTGATTCAAGAAAACTAATTTCTTCAAAATTATTATATTATATTATATTATAGCTATTATATTATATTTATTTATATTTATATTTATATATTCATATTAATGTATTTATTATATTACATTATATTATATAATCTTGAATCAAGTTATTAGTGTTATCGATCGAAGATTTTCATTGTTTTAAGCCAAGAAACAATAATTCAAGACAAGAAATTCTTGAAGTGAGACCACTAGTTATCTACAAAAAGACTCTTTTGGATCGAGAGTATTGCTCTTAAATCAAGATGGTTTTTCTATGAGTATAGAGATTACTAATTTTTAATTTGTAAATAACAAATTTTTCACTCCACAGATTTTCTCAATAATCTCGCAAAATATTATTTTTACTGTATAGGATTTCATATTCGCATTTTTCCTTAGTGAAAATAAAAATTTATTGAATTTACTCAATATTCATTCGCATACGTTCAAATAAGTATCATGTACATTCAACCAAATATTTGTTCGAATTAAAATACTAATTTCATTCTGAGCATTATTTCTTCATTCTAAATAATAATTCATTCCATCGAACAAAACGATTATTTCTATGTTTACATATTTTTATTTTGAATATGATTTTACTTTTCTTTCTCCCTCTCTGCTCTCGCAGACTGTCATTTTCTTTTTCAAATCAGCATGTTTCATTCGTTTCTTCAACGCCCCGACCCGCCAACGTCTTCCAACTCTCACCCTCTTATTCCCCATTCTCGGCTGAAACCACGCGCAATCGCGAACAATGTGAAAAGCTCACAATGCGCATTTGCACGAATGGAATGACGCGTGTAATACGCAAGACGCTGAAAGTCAAGAGCGAGGAAGGACGAGCCATCTAGAGCTCATCAGCGAATGGGCCGATGAGCTACCACGAAACTAGACGATCCGTGATTATTCCTCCATCTCAATTCTTTGCCACGAGTATTCGTAATTCTGCCTAACCAGTGAACACGACCGAGACACGAAGAGGAATTACACGAAGGGCTGCCACCAGCGTTCCCTCTTAGGAGAAAGAAAAAAGAGAAACGCCTCGGCCACTAATCTTATTGTGTCGGTACGGAAAAAAGGAAACGTACTCTTAACGAAGCGCTCGATAAATCTGGTCGACTCGAGGGATTTGACTCTCTTTCTCTCTCTCTCTTTTCTCGAAGCCTTTTTCGCCCGAGGTGAAATACGCGGGAACAAGAGGATCCCTGTCTTGATCAAACTTTAACGAGGAAACGTGGAAGAATGTGCTCTTTATGTTATGGGACGTGCGATTAAGTCCTGCCTTCGCCGTTGAAAGTGTATTTTAATTAGCCTTGATTAAGCCGTTAGGCGCGCCAAAATGTCATAGTGTAGCGAGACCCGTAAAAGCCAATATGGGAAGATTGTCGATAACGTCGGGAACACGAAACTCGATGTACTCGGAAAAATAAAGTATCTCGAGAGGTGCTTTCAACGTTCAATCCGTTTCGTCAATAAACAATCCGCGATACGTTTCACCCTTGAAAATAAAAATTTGTTGAAGCTACTCATTTATTTAAAAATGTAGAAATAAATATTTTGTTGGATAAAATGAACTATTACTTTGAATAAGAAATATTGTTTAGAATAAAAATTGTATCTTACAAATATTTGATTGAAAGTACTTGACATTTATCTGAACGTGTGCAAATAAATTTTGTAAATTGAACAAATTTTTTTTCAGTGTATATTAAATATTTCACGAATTGTAAAAAGAGCGATATTTAATCTTCTTGTGCGCTACATTTAAAAATCTGATTTTGTTTGTATTCGGCCTCTATGCGATTGCGTAACTTAGCGAAATAAATCGCATTAATTGGGCTTCCACTGATAGGGAAGGTGATGCGAGAAGAGGAGAGAAAATTGCAAAAATAAGAGAGGTGGGGAGGAGCTTGTAGCTTGATAATGAAACGTACGTGTTAGGAGTTAACGCGCAAGGTGAGAGCACTATTAGCCAAAAACTCGATGCGGAAACCTCTCGACGTCGGTTGTCGTCGCTCGCCCGAATCAACTGACAAAGTTAGCGCCGTGCTCGGCGAAACTGGCACATCGTCCCGATCGTTATCTTGATTTATGTCGTTCCCCAACTTTTTTTTTCGCCTTCGTCGAAATGATCTCTCATAGGAAATAAAAGTATGCAAAATATTCACTCGCGTCATTCGGTTCCGAGAACTTAAACGATTAGTTTTGTCGAAAACAATATGATTATCGCCGGTCTTGTTTTTTAAACCCGACACAATTTTTTCAGCAGACATGACACAATTTGGCTAGGTGGCCCGGGAGATAACAGAGGGATAGAAACCTGGCCGGCAGCGAATTCGCCGGGAACTTTCCACTCGGCGCGCTTATCTTCGCTCTTACCGAGGGCACTCGGCCAACCTTGAGCCGGCACTGAGGAGGCATCGCTTCCGACACACGACGCGTGCTAAGTCGTCGGCACGCGCGCAAATCTTCGAGCTAGCCCGATGCAGGGGAATCACTCGGTAAATATTTGTCGCATTTTCGCCCAGAGAGTAATTTTTGTTTCGGTTCTCGAAGTAGGCAGTCAAAAGCGATAATCGAACGCGTCATCGACTATTCTCGGCTGTTTTCGAACTCGTTGCGAAAGTTGGGTGCGTAGTCGTAATAGTTCCGGCCGAGGATCGAGCGTTATTTTATCAACAAGACCAGTCTGGATTCTATCGACTGCATCAACAAAAGCATCGAATTTCTTAAATGATTCTAATCTATATTTGAGTTTAAATAAGATTAGTATTGACTTTTGATCAATTTATACAATATTCGCTATTTCAACACTCGATAATGTAAACCCCTACTATAGTTTAAACAACTTCGAGTAAATAGAAAAAAGTTGCGGAAAATTTCCGATCTTCCTATTCGCAGAGTCTGCTTTGGAAACCTCTGCAGGATGAGTTGAAAAATTCTGACAGACTATTCTGCGTTAGCGGCTCGCCAAAAATTTTTCACCGTGGCTCAATATAGAATGCGTATTTCTGGCGTTGACAAATTTAAGAAGGATGGGACGTGGGACGAGCATGTGTAGATTTTTCGCGCTCATTTGTTATTTCGTCGGTTATTGTTGAGGTATACAGAAAAAAAGGATTACTTGAATCAAGAAAGTTATGCGGAAAAAATATATTTTCCAATATCGAGTCTTTTTTTCTTTCCTGAATGAAGAAATAAATTTTAAAAACAATAGTTGTGAATTTCTTGATCCGAGAACGTGTGTCCTTGAATAATTCAATATATTCTTCATTCAAGAAACTATTACTTACAATTATTATTTTTAAACTAATTTTTTTATTTGAGAAATAATTATCTTAGGATAAAACAAAATAGATTTAGTTCAAGTATGGCAATACTTGATCAAGAAAAAAAAATTCTCAATTCAAGAATTTAATTTTCTACTAATATGGAGAAATTATTTTCTCGATGACGGAATTTTTCTTTCTTCCGCATAACTCTCTTGAATCAAGTATATATTTCTTGATTCAAGTGATCCTTTTTTTCTGTTTAGTTCGGCTTCAATTGATGGCAAATAACATAAGCCTTTCCTGATTAAAATTGACCACATCAAAGTGGAGGAAACAACATCAGTTTTGTAATTTTAACAAGGGCTCTTATGGAATGGAAAATTCATATTACTTTTTCGAATAAAGTAAAAATTTAATATCTCACGGAAAGAAAAGTTAGTAATCACATAAAAAAATGCGAATTACTAACCGCTCCGCTATTGAGTTATAATTTATTGTTTAATTTAATTTAATTTATTGTTCTGGAAAATTTCAATAAATTTCTCAGAACATAGCAAATCATTTTAAAATGTGTTTTCTCGGTGCCCTCTTATACACCCATTAAATACGTTCCTTAGCGTACCAACTACCTTGACCATGCGCCGTGTCGCTCGGCCTCCTTCCGTCAGCGATAATTTCGCCCCCTCGTACTCGGTACTGCATGAAACTGTGCAAAAAATAGACTCGAAATTGGCCGGCGAGCCGCGTTTGTTTACAAACATCATTCGATCGAAGCTGCGCTGCGCTAATCCGTAAACTTTAATCCGATTATCGGCCCCCTCGGATCTCCGATTTAATGCGGTTCTATTTAAATTGTAAATCCGCGTCAACTAGCTATTTTGCGCCGAATAATCGCGGATTATTGTTTCGCGAGTAACGCCGTGGTTATACTCGTGTACGGGCCGTGTAATATTAAACGTAACCTCTCGCAGTTTTCGGCCCTTTCACCTCCACACACGTTGCGAGAATTTCGCGTTGTTTAAAATGCTAATGAAATTCTTGTAATCCTTCCAAAAAGCTAAATCTGGCTGACTGCGATGTTGGCCATACGATCTCTCTTTCCGTTTACGGAATTCATTTTCTATATGCATCGCAACGATGTTGTTGATGAAAATATTTACATGCGCGAGCTATACTACTTCAAGGATGCTCCATTAGAGAAATTCTTATCGTATATTAGATATCGAAAGTTTTTCAATCGAGCGTAAAAATCTGTAACTGTCGTTTACACGATAACGCCGCTTGTAAATGTTTAACAAAGCCTTCGAGCGATAACGCGATGAATTACGAGGATTCGCGTGACAATTTGTGCGCGTTCTTAGTTGCCGAGAAAAGTTTGCTTTTTCTCTCGCACGAGATTACTGGTACCCCTCGGTTCTGACGAAATATTTGACTACCTTTCTCTGTCTTCGTGTGATATCATCCCGTTATCTCTTACGCTTTCTTCTTGTTTGCCAATTAATTCATACACAGCGATACCCTTTCCCTGACTGACGCATAATTTTGCGAGAGAGTCTCTTCACCGTTTAAGAATTTATAAACAATTTTTTTAATATCAAAACTCATTTAAAATTGCACCGACTTCAAGCTATTTAGCGACTATGTACTTAGACTCCTGAAAAGAACTTAAGGGACAGTCACCATTTTTAAATGGTTGTATCTCAGAAAAAAATGACTAAATTTAATTGGTAAAGTGATCATTTTTAAATTTGAATCTTCCTCTTTACAACGATCGCCTGCTCGATTCGATTCAGTCATATGAAAATGTCGAGGGTCTCTTTAATTTTATTGAGTAGTAAGTATAATGAATGATTGTTATATTTGTAATTCAATGATAATAACAAAACAATACTGAGGGGCTAAATGCAGAATAAACTGTAGTCTAATACAAAAAACGTTAAGGTTATTCGTGTAGTTTAAGCGTCAATGGAAAATTTTTGACTTTAAGAAGCATCTTCGTCATCACTCAAGCACTCCCTCATAGTGTTTGGTAGCGAGAGTCTTTTCCGAAGAAGTTTCCAATACGAGCAATTTTATTTGTCACGAAATTAAGCCTTCGCACTCGGAACGATTTGAACGTTAGCTATCAGCTATTTAATGTTACTTTGCGACAGAAACGTGTGTTTACGAACAGCCATTAATATTTTCATAGTCTTATTTATTGTTACTTGAAAACAAAAATAAAAAAAAACTCAAAAGTTAAAACTTATCCGAATGATATGCTAGAATTACGATGTCTCCTTCGAGGAGGCGGCCAAGTGCAAAGGGTTAATAAGAATTTTCCAGAGATCATCTAGTGCGCAAACACTCGAATCGCGACCCGAGACAAAATTTTAAGCACTGTTCCAACGTTGTAAACCATTGGCTACAAGTAAACAAGTTAAAACTTATACGCGACGTGTGTATTCGATAGAGTCCGTTTTGAACCTAAATTGAAGAGTTACGTTCCGATTTACTAAGTTGAGGTTTAAAACAGTAACGTTAAAATTTTAATGTTATGAATGTTGTAAATAGTATTTATTATTACTTTTTAGTCGTATTGACCCTAATAGTACAACCAAAACGTCTAAATCAGGCTACAACAGTAAAATTTAAGTTATTTACGTCATGAAATGGTCAAAATTTTGTCTCGGGGAATCGTCAAAAATCGAAGTATCGAACTGGTTGATTCTCGGCGCCACGCGTTCGACGCGATATCGACGGTGTGGTAGCCCCCGGTTATTCACGACTTCGCAACTTCCCCTCGGTGCCAACTGCCACGGTAGTTTTCGTTTCTCGAGACTCGGCCGGTTTGTATATAGGTCAATGCGAGAGCTCCTCGAAAATCCTCAATTACTTGCCGCACTTCTCGCGCGCGTACAGGATTATACGACTTTAATTTCGTTACCGAATATCGCCGTGAATTCCGTTCTCTTTATTTCCATTTGCAGGCGTATCATAACTCGAGAAATCGGGAGAGAGAGAGAGAGAGAGAGAGAGAGAGAGGATTGGAAGTTTTAATTGCTTCGCGTCGTAGCAGCGCTGACAACGCGGTAGCGGGCCATTCGGTTGACGTACGTGCGGCGATTCGCTCGAGAAGGGGGTCTGTGTTTGCGCTCGCGTACAATCGAATATCCGATATCGAGTGTACGCGAGTACCGGAGATGTACGAATTTAGAGCTTTCGGAGGGGAGCCTTCGCGGAGACGCGCGGTATCGATATACGTGCGCCGTCAGGACGCGAGAATAATAGCGTGGTTGGGTTTAATCGTCAGAGAGAGAGAGAGAGAGAGAGAGAGAGAGAGAGAGAGGAAAACTCAGAAAAGCTCCCTGCTTCATGTCGGTAAACAGAAAAGCCCGGGTTAAATGGCCGCCAGTGTTATTTACGAGTCCTACAGCTTTCAAGAGCGTGGAGAGGAGAGATAGAGAGAGAGAGAATCAAGACTAAAGCATTTATATATATCGACTCGGTCAGCGGCGCAATTCATCGCGGTTTCCCCTTTTTTCTTCCCCAGCACGTGGAGAGTTTGCATACGTCGAACCCGATCGCTGCGCTGTCCCGAGGCGTAACGTGCCTCTCGCTCATGCCCGTGTGGGCTTGGCCCGACTCCAAATTCGCGGTAACGAGCGGAGCGAGGATGATGTGGCTAGAATGCGCTTGAAGGCCTCCTCGAGCTCGACACTCGAGACATACATCGTGCCACTATTAGGTCCAATTACGATTGCCGGTAGGCACGTTGACAGAACCGGGATCATAGAGGTTGACCCAGAACTCGGGATCCACTTACCCTTCCCAAACGTGTCGATTCGCTCCGGAAATCGATCGAGAAAATTTGGAAAATATCGGTAGGGTAGGTGTACCATTTGTAGCCACTTTAAGAAATTTCATGTCTTTGATCAAAAGTTGAATCAATTTAATCATGATATTTAATGAAGGAAAATCAATTAGTCAATTCTTGGATGTACTATTAGTTGAATTATTACATGTATAAACCTTCAGAACCCTCTTTATTGTAAAAAAACGAGTTAAATTGTACTACAATGCCTGTTGTACCAGTAGTGACCATAGAACCATTTTTGATAAATTTTCAAGTGATCTAAATAATAAATTAGTGAAGCATTTCAAAAATACTATGAATATTACGCGAGATTCTCAATAATTATTAGTGACTCACTCATATGTAAAGTCTATTTTAAGATTTTTACTAACAATAAAAGAAATTGCTCAGATATACACTACGACTCTGGTTGTTTTTTTTTAATTTTTTGGAAGTATACCTACTTAACATGCATCGTGAAATATTCACAATGACGTCAACATATCTAAGAATCGTAGAAATAAACTAAATCATGTTATAGTAAGAATCAAATCAAATGTGGCCACAAGTGGTACACACACATCTACCCTATACTAGAAAAATATAAACAAACAAAACATTGTGTTATGGCGAAAATTTTGAGTTGACTATTCTAGAAGATTGCGCACACCGACGCGTAAATCTGCCAACGCAAAATATCAGCGCGATGCGTCAAAACTGCGCTCAGGATTCGATTACGCTTGTGGAAGCTAACGAGCTCGAGGCGCGTCTCCGAACGAGCCCAACTTTCCCGAGAAAGCTCGACATTTTGTATAATCGCATATAGAGGGGTTGGATGGGCCTTTCTTTTCGGGGGGTTCGGTAGGATTATAATTGGAGAAGATGCAAAACACACGTGTCGTGTAGCGTCTTTGAAAGTTTTAGGGGGTGAAGTTGTACCTCTCTCTCTCTCTCTCTCTCTCTCTCTTTGCGCACCACGTGAGAAGCGCGAATTAATTAGCAAAGACTGCTCAGCTGCACGCGATGCTTTGTTAATTAATTCGCCCTTGGAATTTCGAGCGGATTGAAATTTGTTCAGCTGTTGGATAATATAAACCGAATTTCGCGCGGCATCTTTGACGCCACACTGATAATGTTTCGTCTTCTCACCTCCTCTCTCTCTCTCTCTCTCTCTCTCTCTCTCTCTCTCTCTCTCTTTCGTTCTATCGTTTTCGTGGGTGTAGTCGGTGATAACGATGCGCTCGACGAGTTGTCTCCTATCACGGATTTTGCACGAGAAGATCGGATATTTCGCGTATTAATCGGCCGTGAATCGTCAGCTCCATTAATCCATCCTCGTGCGTCGTTACGTCACGTTCACGCTACTCGTTAACGCGCCTTCTTATCGCAATCCGCGGCTGCCGGCGATTGCGATTTTCACGCTAATTCGCCGCTCCGACGTCACCGCAATTTTCCGCGATCAGCGTTAGTTCCTCTCCGAGCGGCTCGTAATATTTATTAAACTTCGAAAATCACCGGCGAGCGGGTTAAAGCGAGCGCTCGTCACGCGTGCGATATCGAGAAGCACGTGTATCGTAATCTCCTCGAGTCTTGATTTTTACGCCGATTAAATACCACTCGCGATTAAACATTCGTCTCGCGCGATGACCTATTGTTTACGTCCAACGGCTATAAATAGAAGAAAAATTATCCATTCGAAGAAACCGGAAAATGATTTTTCCAATAAACGCGAGGCTCGTATAAATAGAAATTGTGTACGATAAATTCGAATTCACCACTCGAGATTTCTAATTCGCGATTCGCTCGTCGGATTATTTGTAGCGATGAATTATTAATCGTCGTAACGAAACGACGAGTCAGCCGAGAAGACACGAAGTTGTTGACGTAGACACTTTCCTGTTTGCCGGCTGTGTGTGTCATCGCTAACCGTACACACGTTCGCGTCAGTTCTCTCGCACATTCGCGATAAAATAGCGACGAGTTTGCGTGGCCGATACAAGTCCTAAAAGGGTTTAACAGCCAAAAGTAATTCCAGATACTCAAAAGCTTTTCCGATCGGGAAGAATTGAATAATTCCTCGCTAAAACTATATTTACGTAACCGTTCGTCCATTCCTCCTTATTCGATAACGAAGCTCGCTAAAAATAGCCCTCTCTCGTATTCCTCGTTTCTCTTTTTCCCTCCTACAATTTTTATTAGCGAATCCCCCTCACCGTGACACGCACCCGACTCACGAATAAGAATGCCCATCTCGAACGCGTCTTCCCGAGCTGGAGCACGTGCTCGAGTCACGTGCCTCGTTCCCAAAATCGAGGTCGATCCGCGATACAATCGATCCACGAGAGAAGTTCCAGGATGACGAAGAGAAGGAGAATCCGCGGCACTTACATTGCTGACGAGCTCCGAGATAGAAAAACACTAGCCGCAGTCTGTTCCTACGCGAACGTCATGAGCGAACTGACCGCGATAATGTCCCCCGGTGCCAGATGCGCGAAATCCACACACTCGGACGGTCCCGTGTGTGTTTATTTCGAGTCGTCTCCGCTGACTGGCTCTCGGCGCACACCTCCACGACCCTATCGGCACACTTACACTCGGAGAAGCAAATCGAAAACGATTTCGCGCTAATTATGGCCACTCGTCGCTGACCCACCGAGCTGCGGATCGGTGCAACGAGCACCGATCGACGTACACCGACTCGCCGCGCGCACCTGATCACCTGACCGCACCGAAAACACGCTGCGGATGGCTACCTCTCTTTCTCTCTCTCTCTCTCTCTCTCTCTCCCTCGTCGATTCTATAGTGTGTATACACTCGCTCGGTGTCGGGTCCGCGGGAAAACGATATCGGACGTGCCCTATCAGCCCCGAGTACTCGCTTCGTAAAGATAATCGCCCGTATATACCCGCGCCACGTGAAACTCGATATTTTCTCTCTCTTTATCTCGCTTCTGAAACGGAAAATATCCCGAAAACGAAATCTCAACTATGTTTTTACTCTCGAAGTTGTTAACGCTAGGTTTACGGATATTTTTACACACCTATTTTCGGGATAGCGTTTCAATTTAGAGCATTTAACGAGATCGCAAATTTTTTTGGAAAAAATAAATGATAAGAGTGACTATAAAGTTTAGAGAAAACGAGAAGATAAGATACACATTCGCATAAAATGTATGTTAATAAAAGTCGAAATGAACTTAGCGTTAATTATCGAAAAAAGTAGATGGACACCGAGCTGACATTATTTGCTTCATTTGGAACTAATTTTTTCTCTTATTTAAACAAATATTTACTTGGATTCTCGAGTGAATATTTTACGATATGAAATATATATGTATTTTGCACGAACGCTACTGAGTTTCTTGATTAAATATTTTTACGAACGGTATACTTTGGTTTAAATTGCAATATCATTTAGTGAAATTTTAAAAATATTCTTTTTAACACTCTCAGAATATATAAATATTTGTGTAAAAAAAATAATAGACTATAGTCGAGAAATTTTTTCGAAGCATCTTCGTAAATCACGACGTCTCGCGATAAGTTGGTATGTAACGGGACTACTTTTACAATGTTCGTTAGAATTAATTTACACCAACTTAGCGGTATTATTAGCGACACTAACCGATACCGAGAATTCCCGGTTGTTGTGAGAATGTCGAAGCGCGTCACGAGTTAATTTATTCGCTTCAAGTTCGTTTTTATCAATCGAATGTCCCAGTGGTTACCTGAATAGAAATTTTATTTCCGTAGCACAGGTCGCAAGAGCTTCGACTTTTGATGTTACTTCACTACAAATATTTTTACTTTTAAATGCGTCAACATTTGCAGTACGTACTTGTTTATCACCAAGCAGTAAATTCGTTGTATAATATATTTCTCGAAATCCATAGTTCGTGCCCAGCCTGTGAACGGCTGATATTCTCAAGCGGATTTATCGCTTAATGGAAACGAAAGGGATACATAAAAAATTATTGTTCGAAAAAGAGTACAAAAATAATGCCGTGTTCGTCTCGGCTATAAATTTCTCTCTATACGTCGATTGAAATAATGTGTAATCAATATCATCGCGCGTTCGTGTATTCGTTAGTTGACGCGAAGTTGGCTGTACGTTACGGTTTTATAGCGATAAAGCTCGAAATTATAAATTTTATTGTATGCACAAGCGACATAACCGTGTGGCGAAATTGCGCGGAAATCACGTTTTGCGAAATATCCACGTACAAATATTTCCGATAAGAGTGGCGTCTCGTCGTAAACTCGGAGAGAAATTTAGTTTTCGCGAAGCGATTATTAATTGGCCAATCGCCCTAGAAGAAATTAATCAAGTTTTACTTGATTAAGTCTAGAAACTAGCCAGCAATCAAATCTAGTAACAAGGCAGTAAGCATATACAGTAACATAATCGCAATTACAATTATCACAATTATCACAATCACAATAACACTAATTATTATAATAAATAACACTAAGTTTTACTTGATTAAGTCTAGAAACTGGCCTGCAATCAAATCTAGTAACTAGGCAGTAAACATATCCAGTAACATAATCACAATCACAATTACAATAACACAATCACAATTTTGATAACCTGAAAGCTGTCAGTTTTATTCAAAGTCGCCATGTTTTTGTTGATATCTAATAAAACTGGCCAGTTACTGGCTAAAAACTCGATTTCATTTCTACTAGGGTGGCCTTGGTATCAACGAGGAAACGGACGACAAGAAAGGTTTGTTGTTAGTTTTAGCGTTAACCCGGTAGCCACGATTGTACAGGTGTATGAAACTTGAGAAATTTTCAAATGAATTATTCGCGTCGCGAGGAATGTTCGTTCGACTGTACTTCCTTCGTTTGGTTCGTAACAGAGCGTGGTTGGCGCGGTCACCGCACCAGATGTGGGTATATCAGACCGATATTCTGATGTTACGGTTCCAAGTTTCCAGGCAAATTCTCTATTCGTCGCAGACCCTTCGCTACTAAAGTTTTGCGTTTTGCGGTGTTACGGTGATCTTCGTGTAAACTCCCCCCGACCGCGATCAATTACGCTTAATGTACCGTGGGACGTCACAGTATTGTCCCATCGGTAGCTCGGTTACCGGTACATAGGCAACGAGAGTATCGTGAAACATCGAGCTCGCGCTCTGAAAAATTTTCGGATTCGCCTCTGCATCGTTGGAGCCCCCAAAAATTTTTCTGCGACATTTTTCCGCATTACAGTCGTTTCGCTCGTAAATTGTCGAAATTGATAAAAATGGGGGGACATATACCTAACGGGTATCTCTTTAGCACTCATGGCCAATGTCGTGTCGCGGCCAAAATGAAAATGGACAGTATCATTCATTTCGATTTATAATGACCGTCCCGGAAAAGAGATGTAATCTCGAACAGCCTCAACGTTTTTTAGGCGATGCATAATCTCCTCGGTGTGATACGTACCGTCGAATCTCATGTTTTTCTCGTAATTATCAGAAAAAAATGAATCACTGTAACGACTAAGCACACTTAAAAACTAGAAAATAACTAAGTGAGGTTTTCTCTTGCTATTGTTTATAATAACAATGATATTAAAGAAAATAACACTGTATTTTGCAATAAAGTCAATTCTGAAAAATCAGTAATGATTTGATCATTTCATCAAAGATTCTTGACCAACGCAAGCATTCATAATATGGCTGCATAAGATTGATTATTGCAGCTGTTGTTTTGATCTCATTTCTCAATAAAATCGTACTAGATTCTTGATAGAATCTACAAATTTGAAATATGTCAGAACAACAATATACATAAAATCTTGAGTTGATGAACTTATTTCACGAATACAACAACTCGCAGTGTAAAAAAGCAAACTATAATAGCCCTCTAATTAGACGCTAACCAGAGTTTGCCTATTCACTCTCAGGACATAATTTTTTTGTGAATCTCAAAAGTTTTTTACCTCCGTAGAAAACCTGGGGAAACGACACATTAACGGCGCGCGTTCGTTATTCCAAGGATCGAATAGAACTGGTATATTTCACAGGGTTATTTCGGTGAATGTTCGAGTTGTGTGTATAGGGGAGTTGAGTTTTTATGAATGAATTTTCAAGCGATATTCAAGCATTAAATTCAACAGAACCGAGAGGCTTCGGGATTGAAGTTAAAATGCCTCCCTCGTTCGTTGAGAATTCTCCAAAATTTTCCGACGAGTACGAGATCCAAGCTCCGAATTAAAATTTCCTCTAATCATGCAAAATGGAGTAATTTCGCTCGAAACGAAGAAAAAGCATTTTTCGAGCCATCGGATGAAATCGATCCAATTGTCCATAATTCGAGTGGCACGCCCACTTCTCTACTCGAAAAACAAATAGTCGAATGGGATTAAGTTACTCAGATAAGGTAATGCCAAGGTTCGTCCATTTATACTTATAACTCTTGAGTGATACATCGAGTATATGCAGCTCGTCTAATGAAATCTCACAAAAGCTCTCGCTGTTAACACGATACGCGGATAACTCGCTCGATATCGAATCGAGGGCTTTTTACATTTGCTTCCGATTCACAGTCGAGATTCGAGGAGCGCATATCCGATAAGGAATTGAATTTCACTCCATTGAGAAAAGCTTATAGAATTTTCGATCGTGAAATTCTTTTTATGTCCCTTTCTAGTTCTCATTGAACACTCGCGCGGTAATTATAATCTCGAAGACTCTTCATACTTACTAGTTTTGTGTATCGACTTTATAAATTCATTTCTCATCTCCCTAAAATAAGAAAATCTCGAGGATCACGTTCACGTCGGTTGACGTGTTCACCGAGAATCGATTCTTCGATCGTTGTTTTCGCGCGGCGAGTGAATTGTGTGGGTGTACATATACATATGTATAGTTCTGGAATATATAGCGGGCCAATTCCCGCGCTAAGAGAGCCGTAGGGGGTCGCGTAAAATTCGCGCATCGCGATGAATTGCCTATTTACATTCCGGAGCGATCGATCGGCCCGGATTCGACGTTCGCGGCTAGAAAATTGATTTCAGAAAAGGCCGGTAAACGCAAAATTTCGCTCGCCTGCTATCGGGCAATCTCAATAGCTCGCGTTCACGGGGCAATCTCGAGCGACGAAATTAATCGATCGATGTAAATCAAGAAGTGCCGAAGGTTATCCAATCGAATATCCCGTGCTCGGATTGAAGAGAGAAGGAGTGAGAGAGAGAGAGAGAGAGAGAGAGAACGTCGATAAATCCCACAGTAAACGAAAAAAATTCACGAACGAGTGAAATATTGGGCGCGAGTAACGTTAATTCGGATTTTTTGCCGCGAAGTAAATTATTCCAAAAAAACGCGACCGGGAAAAATCGATAAAATCGCGAGTTATTAGGGAACCGAGTTTTTTTGCTCGAGAGAGTCAGAACAAACGATGAAAACTCGCGTCTCGATAAATAACGATCTTTTTATCGAATTAAATGATCCCCACTTCGAAACAACGTGATTCACTCTGCAGTTTATCTATGTAGTCGTGAGCGTTGATTAAACGATTGAATTTAGTATTTGCGATAAGATTAATGTTGGCGATACGTCGTCAGCAAAGCGCACCTACGCCGGTCGTATTCGCTGCAAATTCCGCGAAATGACAATCGATACTCGCGAGTTGGTTGCGCAAGGCGAAGATGACGATTAGCGCGAAATAATTAAAAAAAAAACGATTGACGAAAAAAACTTGCAACAGGAACAATGAGGGAGGTCTGAGCGCTACCCCTGTAATTTTAACGTTTTTTGAATATTTCAAAATAAATTCTTATAGCAGGATTTTGATAAACTGTACAGTATAATTTTTCGAAAATTTAATTTTTTAAAATATATTGTATACAAAATTGTACACAGATTCATCAAAAATGAGAACCTTGACCATTTCTTACAGCAGTACGATAAATAGATAAAAATTTTTTATTTCAACGATTAATGTCTCGCAAAATATTTATTTTGGCAATAATATACTTTAATTTCTTCAATATTGTGTTATGCTTCATTTGATTCGTACATAGCATACGGACCTGCTTAATTAATTTTCTTATAATACCACCTCAAGACTTGACCGACAATTTTCGCGGAAAAGCCAAAAAAAAAAAGAGTCGAGTGTTTTTTTCTTTCGAACACGATTAACCCATTAATCCTAAAGCGGAACTCTCGGATAATTCATCTAAGCGCGAGCTCCGGGAAAAACGACAAAGGAAAAATCTTTGTTCGGGCCAGCTGAATCGAATCGAATGTACCTGCCCGCTTGAAGTTTCCCCGGCTCAAAGTATAATTATCGCGCGTGTTGCGCAATGTGGCAGGGCGCGAGAGAAGAAAACGAAATTAAGACGAGAATACTCGTCGAGTTTTTGAAATTCCTCGAGCGAGCACGGAGAAAGAGCCGAGCTAACAATCGTCCGGGGCTCTGTGAGTGCGCGCGGCGCTCTTTGAGTTGGCGTTTTACGCGGATTGCATTACCGCGGGATATTCCGCGTCGCTCGCCGAAGGATTAAGCGTCGGGTCGTCCGAGCGAGCTCGCGTGCGAGATTCCGCTCAATTGCGCACGAGAGAGAGAGAGAGAGAGAGAGAGGAAGGATAGGAGGGGCATTTTACAATGCAAATCAAGCCTCTCCGGTACCTCTTTCATCCTCTCGCCCTCTCCTTATACCTACTCGCTCGAAATCGAAAAAGCCTCGCCACCTGGATGAATATGCGGCTTTGAATTAAAATCCGGGGTAGCTCGAGGCTCGAGCGTGCAACGAGAACGAATTAATTTCCCGCTCGTCCGTGGAAGGGACGAATTTCGGAAACGAGGAGCATTTGTCTTTTGGAGTTTAGCCGCGAGACTTTTTCGCGCGCCTAGAGTAGATAATCCACGAGGGGCGGGAAACAAGGAAAGTAGTTTTCCCAGCCCAGGCACGTATCGTAAGCCCGGAGCCTGCATTAGAGACTTTTTCGCGCCGCCAGATGCCGCACCGCGGACGCTTTTTACCGGCAATTATCGCGAAAAGTTATACCGCCAGTCTACACACCCCCGAAACTCGCCGGACTTGGGGCAAAAAATCGACCGGCAAATGGCTACAGAGCGCGGCTCTCGCAAACTAACCGCGAATATTCAATCTCGCTTGTCATTTGTCTTTTTCAGGAAGGAACTTTCCTGGACACGAGAGGCCGCAAGAAAAATATTTAAAAATAAAATGAGATATTTATAAACAGCCCTGCCTCTCGTCAAAATTTCATTTGAACGCGCGTGTTCGTTTTACCTTGGGAAAATTTTTATCTACCTACACGTACATACTTGTAGATTGAATAACGTCGCGTCTCGAATTTTTTTCTCGGCCAAAATTAATACTCTTGCGCACGAATAGAAATTCGTCGAAAATTCGAAGCTTTTGTCTCAATGCTGCCAAAGAGGTATTTCAATACATTTTAATGTTATTTTAAAAAATTTATAGAGAAATTATACTAATTCATTTCACTAGGATAAATCATGCATAGATGTCCTATCAGATTTCATACAACAGTTTTAAATAATAAAAACAATAACATCAATAACAACAACAATTTTCATATTTTAAAGTTATCCACCATTTATGGAATAAAATCTTATTCTATGACACTTGCCATTTTCAAACGATTATAATTCGATTAAAAATAATCGAATCGAATAGAGCAGGTGATCGTTTTAAAGGGGTTAAATGGATTTCAAAATTAAAAAAAATCGACTTTTTTTTGCTTATCTTATAATTCAATATGTTTAGAATATTCCCTTAAAATTTCAAAACAATCCAAGTAATATTTTAAGAAATATAGCTTTCAGATTTCAAATTTTGCACACTTCTTCAAAATAACATTATCTCGTGATTGAACGAAAGATTTTTTTTCTATTGTAAGTGATTTTTCAAGGCCATGAAGGGTACAAATTTTACCCAAAAAAGGGGTTTTTTGTTCTCAGCGCCGTTAAAAATGCAATTTATGTTTTTTTTTCCTTCGTTCAAGCACGAGTTTTAAGCATCTACTAACAGAAAATTTTTGATTTTTGCATTTTTGATGAATCTGTCATGAGTTATCATGACAACGCCGAAAGAACTTTTTTTTGAGAGGTCACAGAAGACGACCACGTCTAAATTTTCAATATTTTTCGATGAAAATGTCACAAATTACTTATATAAAATATATACTTACCTTTTATATGGTAAATTGATGGAATGAAATATTTTGTTGGTTAGATAAAAAAAATCGTGAAAATGTACATTTTTTAAGCCTCTAATACCCACCTAACCCCTTAAAGAAGAAGATTAAAGTACTAAAATCACTCGAACGATTGAATTTGAACTTTTTTCAGCTAAGGTACCTACAGTTATCTGATAGAACAACTGTCCTTTTATTTTTGAGAAGTGTATTTAGTGGTTTCGACAATGGTCGTTTTTTGTACTCGAGGATATTTTTGACGAAAGGCGTGTTGTCGATTTTCGCTACCCCTTGGAAAAGCCGAGATTTTTCTCGAGAGGCAAACTCGAAGTCGACGGATGAACGCAGCCATTCGGAGCGCGTTAGCGTTACGCCGTTGAACGCAAATTGTGCGCGAATCGACGTTGCGCGAGCGCACATCTAATATTTACCGGAATAATCCACGTGGGCAAGGCAAAGACCGCTTGTGTGTCCTTTCCCCGCGATATACTCAACTCGGCCCGTCGAAAACGTTTGCCGAAGCAGGACGCGTTAATTCGAAAATCGTGTATACACTCGTCGCGCAAAGTCGTGTAAAATCATGTGTGACGAGGTACACCGATACGCGAGCGTTCATATATATACGCGTATCCGATGCGGGAGCCATTCTCGCCCAATTATGATCCCGGACTACGATTTTGGATTTTCGGCTCGGGCGTATACGTATATCCCCGCGAGAGAGCGAATACGAATCCGGAATACGGAAATTACCGGTAATACGGAAATAGAATTTTCGCGAATATGTATTTCGAGTAGCCGGTTGGTCGTGATCCAAATCCGCACGATGACGGTTATCGAGATGGAGTTCTCCGAGGAGAATCTCGATAGCTCCCGAGGAACTCTATAACCAAAGTGAATCCGCTGTGGAAAAGGGGGGGCTAGAATTTTCCCGGAGTCGCGAAAAACTTTCCTCCTTTCCGAGCGAGTCCCGCGTTGTTTGAACGAATTCATAGACGGGAGGCTTCGGCTTTTTTTCCGATCGAGCGAGAGAGAAAACCCGGAGGATTCTCTCTCGGCCGGCTGAATCGATACGCGAGGGTCCCGCGGGAATTAAAACCTCGAGACGTTCCCTGGAATGCCAGGCTCGTGTGTAGGCCGAGTCCGGTCGCGCGAACGAGTTTCTCGTAAAACCTGTTCGGCGTCCTTCCACGGCGAACGAAAACGAATCCGCCTCGACTAAATTTCCCAGCTCCAGAAACAAATCCGGAGAAATACGCTAGACTCCTGGCTGGACGTCGATAATCGGATCCAAGTGGAAACGACGTCGAAAAATTCCATTTCCCCGATTTTCCTCTCATCCCGATCGAATCCGCAAACCGATCACGCTCCGGGAAGGAGGCTGAGTCTCGCATTAAAAATCGCGGAAGCACTTTTCGCGGATCGTTTTTCTCCCTCTCTCTCTCTCTCTCTCTTGCAGTGCTGATAAAAAACTTACGACCGTGATATGAATAACCGTAAATGCGAGCGATACGCGCTAATGGCGTAATGCAGCCCTCTCCCTCCCTCTCTCTCTCTCTCTCTCTTAGTTGGATCGATACCCAGCCGCTCTATTTCACGCGTGTTTTAAGAAGGGCGAAGAATTCTCTTCGCACGTGTAACGAGATTCTGGTATATCGTCGTCGTCGCGGGAAGACTCATCGGGCGCACGTGAGTCTGTCTACCAAGATATACCGCACGGGCACGCGAATCGAATACGACGAGCGTTTATCGAATTTCTTTCTTTTCTATCTCTCCTCGTTTTCCTTTTGCCGTTCTTCTATCTCGAGGAAACCACTGGAAATGGTATGACAATGTTCAGAGACGTTTGATCGAAAAAAGCGATACAGATAGCGATTATTCCTCCCTCGTTGGTCTAAGAAACATTGTTATAAATTTTCTCGTTGAATTCGTAGTGAAAACTCTAACAATGTATGGTAAAAAGAGATATCTAATATGTTAAAGAAATCTCATTATTAAAACTTGTATGTTGATTATTTAACATGTGCAAGTTTTGTTATTTAGTCTTTACGAAACATGACTGAATAATTTTCTTAAATTAACATACCAATTTCTGTTCTACAAATTACATATTGTTTGCAAAAAATGAAAATGTGTAATTTAAGATGTGTAATCATATAATTATTATAATTATAGGATTATTATGTCAAATTAAAATCATCATTTATTATACCGTGTGGTATATGTACGAATAAAATAATCTTTTTTCTAGCTCTGCATCGGTTACACTTCGAAGAACGAAATTTCGAGAATTCTAATAATTCGCCATCTTCAGATTCAAAGTTTCTGCAACGGTGAATGGTGATTTGTTAAAAAATCGGGCTTCCTTCTCTCGCGAACAGGTCGCCGGAATTCCCCCTTCAGTCAGAAAACTTTTCGCGAGTTTTTCCACGGGTACATACGACGACAGCGCGAATTTATGGAAGCGGCGAGGCGCGGACAGCTAGATTGCGTTATCATTTTGGTAGATTGATTCGATCAGTTTCTATATCCAATATTGGCCCTAACTTGGCCGCCATTGCTCGCTCGCCCGGCCCTCCAGGATATCGGATAAACGTCGATACTCGGCCGAGCGAATCCTGAGCGTAGCCCGATCTCTCTGCCCATTGAAATTAGCTGAATTGAAATTATCATCGCGACTGTTTTGACTCCTTCTTCCTCCTCGCGCTAAATTTCCGCCTTTAAGCTCGACGATA
>NCVS01001098.1:0-13605 GCA_003055095.1 Goniozus legneri | reverse complement strand
GGGGGGAAGCAGAGTTTACCTGACTGGTACGAGAGGCCAGATCGAAAAGCCAAACGTAATCGGATAACTTCCGGTTCGATAATCGTCCGAGCGAATTCCGGATGTGACGATATTTACATCCGCTCGTCTCGTTCGAGCGAAGCTCTCCGCGCTACGAGCAAACCGCCCGTGCCGGGCTTATGACGTCTCTCGTTCGCATTTAATACGGCGAAATTCGGATTTCCACAGACGCGTCGCGAATTTAACGAGAGAGGGAGGAGCAGCTGTTGCTTCTGGGCTCTCCGTTTGAATTACGCTCCCGTTGCGCAACAAGACCCGCCAGGATTATCGGCCCTTTTCGCGGGAATCGACGTTTACGCGCCAAGAAAGAAAATAAATCAAGCGAGCAACTTTTCTTGAAAAATAAATTTTTCGCGCAATAATTTTTACGGCCGCTGTTACTCACTTTTATTTGCTTTCTCTTTATATTCCATAAATTCTCGTCTTATTTATTTCCAGAAGAGAGTTCTGTACGCCAGTTCGATTCTATGTTACCTCGCGCAAACTGTAACGCTCCTATCGAACAATAGGTAACACGATATCCAACTTTTATTTCGCAACGGTAAATGTGGATTCCGCGGAGCCACAGAAATCTCGGGAAACTCGTACTTTTCCCGCGACTCTCCATCAGAATAAATGATATACCGTCGTGCACAAAGGACAACGCCAAAATCGTCGAATTAACTCGAGGATAATCCGTCCGATGCTCGAGAGAAGTTTCGTCGAAGAAAACTCGCACAAAGCCAGCGTAATCCGCGCGATAACCGCGTCCAGCACGGAATTTTGCGGTTCCGGGTTGACTTATTCCCTTTTCCGTCAGGTGGCTCGTATTCAAACTGTCCGCGAGATTCTCACGATGCGAGTCTATTCAATACCGGGAAGTATGATAGAGAAATTTGTAAAGAATACCTGTTTTTCTTTTAAAGTGACCTCACATCAAACTGTTCTTCAACCCTTAAATGCACGATTTTTCCTTTTTAAATACAATAAATTGAAACAGGTAGATAAGTAAACATAGATTAAGGGAAAAATAAAATAGACAAAATAAAATAACAAACAAACAAAACTTACTGATGTAGATCTACATCATCATGCATTTGAGGGTTAACAAAAAAATTATTTAGTGAAACTAATTGTAAAATACCGAGTACCCACATCACAAGTTATGTACAAGAACAGAAAATTTCGTTCGTGCTATTCAATTTTCATCGAATTAGCTCTTAAAATCTGAAGATTTAATTGATAGTCAAGTACGACCTTCGACCCTTCCTGGTTATAAAGCGTAGTTCAATATCTCGGCGTGAAACGGCAAAATGATCGGGAGTCGATCGCGACTGGCTCGACGGCCCCTCGAACGGGCCAATGAGGCGACCCGGTACGAACTTTACAACCTCCGAGACGATAAACTCGATAATTTAATGGTTACTCTCGTTCACTACCTGTCCTCCCGTTAAAACCAACCGGCCGCTAACGCGCATTTTATAATACGCCTTCTCAAACGTTCGGCGCTCGTCAATCCGTTTAGGAGTGCCCGAGATGAGAAAGATCGAACTTCGAGAAACAATTTCGCGAACATTTTTATCGCTATCTGCCGTACGACGTACGTCGTCGTATTTTTCGTACAAAATTTTATTTGAAAAATATTTTCCGGTAATAAATGGAAATTCGATCGCGATTGAGAAAACTTCTATTTGAGTCTTTTTCGTTCTTTTTCTATTTCTTATTTACGAGACAAAGTAAAACAGCCTTTCGCGATGATTGCACCGATCATGCGTTTCCTCGCGTGTGAGCCCGAGGCTCGGTATTATGACGTCATTAAAGCGAGTGGAATCGAGAAACGAGTCTCGAGACGCCGTGAGAACGCCAAATTCACGCCATCGTATGAATTTTTTTCCTTTTTACGTCGGCTATTTTCTAAGCTCTTTTTCATCTCGTCGTTAAACGATTATACTCGTGCTTTTATGCCGTAATTACCTCGTATAAATATCAATATTTCGGGCACGAAATAAAAATTTCAATATCACGCATCGAGTCGAATAAGATTATACGACACGCGCAATATGTAAAACGTTATCTCGCTATCGAGTTTATGCGTAATAAACCACCCTGATCTCCGAGTTTTACGTGTGCAAAAATGTCGCCGTGTGTATTCAGATCTCGGTATTTTATGGTTCATAAGACCAGCATGCGTGAAGTTTTGTACTCGGGATCGTTTGGTTTCTACGACCAATTACACATCGTGCAATATTCGCCGTTGTAGGAAATGGGAAACGATGACCTCTGATTACCGCCAGAGGATCGATTTGAAAAAATATAAGGAAATTTCCCAGCCATGAAACGAGTTATTAAGTACATTAACATATTTAAATTATTAAAATTAGTAATTAGGAAAGTGATGATTTTAGTAAACTTTCTAAGAAGAAAAAAAAAACTTAAGAAATGATAAGGAAAAATAAAAATTCAAATGCTCCTTTTGAATATCGATCTTTCTTGAATTGCTCCTAATCGATCACGCGGCGAAGAAAAGCGAAACGAAATCGTTAAGACGACCCACATCGATCGTTTGCGGGGTCACGTCGGCGCCTTCAGTGAGATAAGAAGGCTCGTAAATCCATTCGAGTGTAGACACCGATATCGATCATTTTCCTTCTCTCTCTTTTCCTCGCTCGTTGCATTCGACTCGATACAATCGCGCCTACGCGTTTCGCGCAAAGCGCATCGAGATTTACGAGCCCCGCTTTTATAATCGCGCTCGAGACATTAACGTAACACGTCAGCTCTGATTAAGGTAACGCTTCTCTAAAATTAATTGAATCGAGTAATGGAGAAGTCTGATCGACGTTCACCGAAAGAAAAATGAACTAAAATTCTCATTCGAATATTCAAGAAGGCAATCAATGAAATGTTTTATAATTAAAAATTGCGTTAAATATATTATTATTATCGTCGTTGGTATTTTACACTGAGAATAAAAATTCGCTGAAGCTACTTGATAATCATCAACTTGACTAGGTATAAAGAGCATAGTCTGAAAGTCTAAATAAATACCAACTAAAATTCCTGCTTAATGAAAATTTTCTTTCATCAGTCGCCTATCTTCATATCTCTCCGATTTTCAGAATATCGACCAATTACACACGTAACGAGACAATAAACAGTCCTCGATCGGCAGACACGAAAAAGAGTTATCCGCGTCCAATCGCTCCCGCGAAAAGTCGCTAATGTCGTACCAACGCTCGCGTAACTTTCCGAGTCTAGCGGCGTGTCATCGGGGAAGATAATGGCGGCGGGGGTAAAGAGAGATAGAAAGAGAGAGGTAAAGAGGGCCATGAAAACTAAACGAAGGGGGTGGATGGCGCATCGAATGATAAATAGGCTATCGGATCGTATCGCATAGCACGGCACGCCACCGGGGCCGGGCAAAGAGAAGGATGAAGAGAGCTGCTTGCTTCGGAAGAGGAGGTCTAGACCACTTTGCCTCTACCTTTTCTCTCTTGTCTGCTCCTCGTTCTCCGCGCTCGCCGCTCTGTCTGCCCCTCTCGCGTTCTCTCTCTCTCTCTCTCTCTCTTCATCGTGGCGTGCCGCCTCGAGCGACTACGGCTATATATCCAGCCGCGAAACTATAGGACGGTAGCTCGACGCAACCGAGAGACGATAATCGTCGATGAAAGGAAAACGCTTCTGTATGACTACGCGATTATCGTCGCTTCTCGCTCGATATTCGAGTTTTCAGCGTTTTTCAGCATTTTTTCAGATCTTTCATTTATGTTAACACGAGAATCAGAAATTTTACTTCGCTGAAATGTAGCAGATAAGTTATTTTAAACTTCGAACTTTTTGTCTTAACTTGACTCAAACCGATCGATAGGATCGCAGCGAGTCTCGCAAAACATGATTTTCTAGACGCTTTCGCGGTAATAATCGCAACGAATGCATAATTAAGTCATCGCTGAATTCAGATACGTCAATTACACTGGATTATAACGCCCAAATCGAATAACCTACAGTTTCAGACGAGGCTAAAATAGATCCAAAATTGCGATCTCGATGTCAAATGAATTTCCAATCTGTAACGCTTGAATCTAATTATTCTACAAAATTTAAGCTGCAAAATTAGCTCTCGATGCTGGAAATAGATTCGTTCAATTACGTTATTGTTTAGATTTTCGAATTCGAGCGTTCAATTACGTTATTCTTTAGATTTCCGAATTCGAACGCAACTTCGTCGCGTTTATATTCGATCGAGATTTCGGCTCTCGGTGTTTACACACGAGACCATTAGCCAGAGTTGCTCCGACGTTTTTTTTCTTCTCCGCAGGCCCCAACAACGAGAACAATGGCTCACAAATCACCGAGACCCCGGCTAAATCTTCGTTCGCGAAATCCGATGGAGAACGCGCGACCGCACGCGAGTTTCTAACGACGCGTGTTCGGAGCTAAAAGAAAACGGAGGGACCTCTTTCTTTTTGTATCCGATCCACGCAGAGACTCGCCGCCTTCCGGTCGCGAGAGGAAACTCGCAAACTTTTTCCATAATTATATCCTCGCAGAAATCATTTTTGATTTACGACACTATCCCGTGGAGAAGAAACACGCTATTCGTTATTCGACTGTCACATATGATTAATAAGCGTACTCTAATTTTATTATACTGGACGAAAAATTTCTATAAAATATAATTTGTTTGAATTGAAAGAATCAAATTTTCATGTTTATTTGATGAATTTCAGATTGTAAAGAAAGAAATTGATTTTTTTAATTTGAAAGCCAATACAATTTCAATAATCCTACCGAAACTTTTGAAAATTCCTGTATACGTTTCCACGGTTCGCGGAGGATTTCATTCACCCCGGCGACTGACGGAACAAGAAGCCACCCTAGCGACGCGATATTATGTTAATACACTTACATTCATATGCAGTGTAGGGCGTGCAAAGGTGTGAGACGTGGTGAGTGGGTCTGCCAAGTCTCGTTGTAATTCGATCGACACTTGAACCTCGCGAGTTGATGGAACTCACGGTTGGATAGAAATTGACGAAGAGTATCGAGCATATAGAAGGGCAACTAGATTAGCTCTAATAGGAAAATAAACCAACGTGTATAAGGAAAATGATATGTTATTAATATTCATCTTCTTAATAACAATGAATTCTTATGACTTTTGTTCCTTTATTATTTCTCTTTTAAAATCAAATAAATTTATCGACGCTTCTGAGAATGTTAAGATTCAGAGAACTGGAATGTTTCTGGTAGTTTTGGTGTTAATGGACTTGATGGGAAAATATATAAAAAAATCAGAGAGTGAAAGAGGTAAGAAAGTGTAAGAGGATTTTAAAGAGTCAACGAGACCATCGACTAATTACCTCGCTGGTTGAACTCGCTGCAGCAAAAGTCCTCGAGGGTTCTATTTATAGGGAGAAAGCAATGGAGGGCCAGCTAGGTGGATGGAGTGTGTAAGTAAAATAATGAACCCATTCAATGCTCATTTGTTAATGGACAAATAATCATAACCAGCAGTCTAAGATTTCACTCAAGATTTCATGATGTGGCCCAACTCGATAATCGGAATTTCTTATTTTCCCTCTAATCGAATAAATTTTGAATGAAAATAGACATTCCTTAGATGTTCTATTTTTAATTTTACGGAGGGATAAAATAAAAATTGCAGACTAACAGACATCCCACATTTCACCAACTGACAGACGGCTGTTCTCATTTAAAACGGATTTACGCAGACCGAGGAACCAAAACAAAGGGACATTATAAATTTCCCTCTTTTCATCCTGCTCTGACGCTGGAAACTTTATACACGTCCTTGTCCCTCGTAAACTACGATCGGACATTCGAGCAACAGCTGGAAAATGGCATTTTCCGCGGACAAAACAGTAGGGAGAGACGTTAACGCTCGTAGACAACTACTCTCGTGATTCTCCCGCGTTTTTTCCGATACGAACCTCTAAAACTCGCAAAACGATCACCCAAACTCACGCTTAACGCAAATCTGTACACCAAGCGAGAAAGTCTGTGACAAATTTCCAACATGGAATTTTTCCGATATCGAATTTCTAAATTACGTAGGAAGTAAAGCAAATAATCACGCGTTGCGAGAATCGTTGATTCGACGAGTTTAGTGCAACTGCGCGAAATCTGACTGGAAATAGTAAAATCTCATTAGAGGAGATAAGCTAGTTTCTAGATAACTCGAGCGATCTCGTATAAATACGGAAATTGAGAGATCGCCATTTTTCGAGCCGGAATATTTGGTTTCATTTATATTACAGTGTACACGCGGTTTAAGTTGGGTAATCCTATCTCCTTACGTTTTATCGCGAGCAATAATTTCCCGCGTATTACAGCGAAATCTCGTTCGGTGGGGTTGTGTAAACGCTTCCTTCGCACGGGGAGTTTGCGGTACGGGGGGGGATTCTCGAATCCGTGCGTAAGTGCGTTGTCTCGTCGTTCAATGCCGTCTCCGAAACGTTTCATTACTCGTTCCACCGCGCGTGTCGGATTTAGTTGTCGTCTTCTCGCCTCGTAAAACGATCGTGCCGCGATCGAAATTCTACCGAATAAGTCTGCTTCTTCGTTTGAAAATTTTAGAGGAAATGTTATGTATTAAAAAGAAAATGCTCTTAAAATTTATCTGCATGCGTTGAAAAAACAACAATCGAAACAATCATAATTCTATATGATAATGTATCTAATCTCCCATTACTGTGAATTTTAATTTTTCACACACTTGGAATTCGTATATCGAAAAAATAGATCGACAGCAGTCAGTTCACTTCGCAACACGGAGCATGTGTGTTATTTTCTTCTTTATTCCTTTTTTTAATAAGTACACGCTCGACACGCCACGAAAGATTAAGTACCTTCGAGCACGCATGAACGACGTTAACTAAGTGCCAACTCGACTGTTCGTAATTTTTCCATGCTTATTACGAGAGAAAAGAATTCTCACAATACTTTTCCGCTCTCGCTCTGTTCTACGATCTTATCGAGTTTTAGAACGGAATTGAATTTTTTAATAAATTCATGGAAAGGGATTAGCCCTCCTGTCACGCGACGATTACGGGGAAGGCATAAGGATTTTGTCTCCATCCATATTCAATGACCGTTTACAAAACGCATCCTTATTTTTGAAAGTTTATTCCGAAGTACGGATTTCTCTGAATCCGAGAGGAAAATAGATTTTACGATTATTAAAAAGATTGTAAATGGTGGGATTTAAACAAAAATTTGTTTTATCAAAAAAGACAGTCATATAGCCTCGAAAGCAGACTCATTTAAAAATTCTATTTTGTTAATTATCGTTTGAAATTTTCCTTTCAGGGATGCTAATTCAGCGAGAAATTACAGGAAATACATCAGCCGCAATTCTTTCAGCGTGCTCCTGCGTTTTACAGAAAACTCGAATGACAAATTGCAGTTTGAATACGAGTGACCAACTCCATGTGTGGACACTGAAAGTTGATTACACGGTATTTAACTGAAAGGGTATACACGACAATAGAACAATTGGACGGAAAGGAGGAGAAACTCAAGTCTTTCGAAAATATAAACGAACTTCATATCAGATATATATAGATATTGCAACCATCTTCACCTTGATTTATTATTTTTCTAATTACTTTCTCGTTTCATTTGTTCATTAGCAACATCAAAACTATTTAAACGAATTATTTTCTTTCCTCAGCCTAGATTCGCTAAAAATCTGTCAACGACGCCGCGAGATAAAAAAATATTTAATGAAATCGTAAATTCCGTCCAACTAAACCTCGCAAGCGAGACTTTTTGACTCAGCCTGTATAGCGTTTGCTTTACGACGAGGTTTATGAAAATGTTCGCCGCGGGTGGGTTCCACTTCTCGCGCAGGTGACGTTGAATCCCGCGGGAGTCTCGCTCGCCCGCTCCCGGATATTTTATCGCATAATTTCGGGATATTTCATTCGCTGCAGGGGCACGTGCTCTCCCTCATTCGCGAGAACAGCTTTACGGCGGGGAGGCGAAAAATCTTCGCGTTCGCGAAAACGAGATTCCGCGGAACGATAGGAGTCTTATCGCTCTTATCGACGTATAAAGATATCGGGAGGGGGAATGCGGAGGATCGCGCGGGATAAACACCCGAGGCGATTAACCCTCCCCGTGTGAATTTTAATAGCCGTGTAAATATATAGCAATTTAAAGACAGCGCAGAGAAAAATTCTCAAATTATCGAATATTCGCCGGTATACTGCACCACATGAACATGAAAATGAATACTTTTTTAATTATAAATTATAAATAATATTATTTTTTATGAATTATATTTTAAGAAATTTCTAAAATTTTAATTGTGTATATAGTTCTTGTTATTCTACGATAAAAAAAAAGAGCACGAATTCAATATAATTTCAATTCTCTACCTGCAGATATAATATATGTATGTATGTATGAGATAGTTTATCTAAAAAATTATTACTTATACTCAAAAAAATATTCGGGGAACGCATCTCGTGTAAGAAATGGAATCACACCAGGGCGAAAACCGATCGTGAACGATATTTACAAGTTGGCTCGGATAGACGACAGATAAATAACCGTACAAAGGATTCGGTCGGGCGTCACGCGGCGAATCTCGCGGAAGAATGGGAGTGAGGAAAAAAGTGGTGAAAATAGATGGACGAGGAAAATGAAATCCGTCGTGGGAGTCCGAAAGACGCGTATCGTTTTCGGTACGTAAACGGATCCCGAGGAATAACGCGTGGGATGGGTGAAAATACGAGTAGTGGGCACTGCACGATGAGAAATGACGCTTATATTCTTATCCATCAACATCGGTTTCGATCGTCTACGTTCCTCATTCACATCTAGTTTTTGGTTTGATTTCATCCTGGAAGTAGAGCTTCTTTAATGAGGTCGAATTAGATAGAATAGAAAATTTTTTAAATATTAGCTGAATTTCAAATAAATAAAGTATTAAAAATATTTTGATAATAGAACGGTAACTCGCAATTCTGGTAAAACACGTAGTACGATACAGCTGCCATTCGATGTTACGTTTTTCTCGTTCCTAGAGAACTCTTCCAGTGGAATTCGATAAAACGAGCGGTTTATTACGGGTTTATAGTCGAGCACTCGATTCCTCGGTCTCATACGATATCGTACGAAATTTCCCAACGGCACCGCGATACGCGACCCCATGCGGCCGGAGAATATCATCTCGCTTCGCGTATTAAACGAGAAGTGCACTCTCGGTTTCCGAATGATCTTGCGAGATAAACTGGACTCCTAATTATTATACTTCTGGCTTTATATTCGGTTCCGTCGTGTAGCGCGACGGATGAAGACTTTTTTTAAGATAATTTGAATCCTTTATATGCATTTCCATAACTAGTAAAATATTTGAAGAACTCTTGCGAAACGGAACGAATTTTTTTTCGTTTACATTCAGAAATTTATGTTTATGAATAATTTGAGAATATTCGAATTATCATTCGGGCGCAAGAAAATTCGCTCATTGTGATGTGTAGTGTGTACTGGTGAAGGAGAACACCTCGATGTATGTTGCTTGGGATGCTCGACTGAACTGACACAAAGCGCGCGTTCGCCAAGCCCTCTTCTTCTCCACCTTCTCTCCCATTCATGTCGTTACATCGCGAGCGGTCTTAATTATTTATTTTCGTAACACGATACACATATTTATACCACGATATTGTTTTCACACACTACTCGCTCCGTTCGAGCTCATCCTACCGTTTCCTCGTTTCAACGTCGAAACAAAAAAATTTCTCCAGCAGACTAATTTCGCGCGTACGAAAATTCAGCTCCGTTATTCGAAGAATTATTCACGCAGCGAGACTGGGAGATCGGAGCTCTCGACACATCGCGAATATTTTCCTTTCGCGTGACGCGACAATCGGACGCGTGAGAGGGAAGAAAGACGAGAGAGAAACGATCGGCACTTTCGATAAGTCGCGTTGCATTCCATGCCGCGTCTCTTGCGAAATACTGACAGGGTATGACGCGAGAGAAAAAAAAAAGTGGAAGAACGCGTTACGCCTGGGCTAACACCCACCCGATCGTATCGGGACACGCGCGAGGTGTCGATACATCTTGCCGTTGCCCGTCGATTCGCTCAAACTTTTGCGCGGGTATCGCCTCGGGAGGAATTCAATCGTTTCGTCAGTTCGACGCGAAGGGCACGATTTTCGATCGAAGCGATTCCGTTTCGTTCATTCGAACTTCCCTCTCTGTTTCGATTTTAGAGAAATTGCTTCTGCTCTAGGATTCACCGGTTCTCGTCCATCGCGACGTTTTTCCACAGGATTTCAGGATGATTGAATCAACTTTGCTCTAAAGAGCTTTCTCTATACAACTTTTCGATTCAAATCCCACGAAATTCGTGCTCTAGAAAAATTCTGAAAATCCTACCCCTTTGAAATAACTTTTTTTAGAGGAACTGACGAATGAAAGCAAAATAGCAGAATTTTAAAGCAAAATATTGCTCTGTCGGAGATTAGTTCGCGAATCAAGTTTTTTTTACGAATTATTGAAATATTTCGATACAATCTCCGAGGAACAAAGAAAGAAGAGTCTCGCGTTACAGTGCACAAACAATTACCAATGACGTTAGTTCCGAGCGTAGAGCCGATGCGGCGAACAACTTTTTTTTAGAGAAACTGATGGCTAAAGGCAAATTAACAGAATTTTTGAGCAAAATATTGCTCCGTTAGAAATTAGCTCGCGAATCAAGTTTTTTTTTACGAATTATTGAAACATTTCGATACAATTTCCGAGGAACAAAGAAAGAGTCTCGCGTTACAGTACACAAACAATTCCCAATGACGTTAGTACCGAGCGTAGAGCCGATGCGGCGTTGATCGACGTTCGCCACCCACCGTCTCGCGCGCGCCCACTCATTTTCGCAAAGCTCGTACGCAGCCGCTCGAGCGCTCTTATATACCTCGAATTATTTATAGGCAATCGTTCGTACCGGAGTCGCGTCTAAATTACCTACTCCGAGTTCCTCGCACGGCCGTTTTTCGTTATGACTATCCATTTTCATGCTCGCTCCGGTGTATTTACGAGCGAGTATCGCGAGATTTGTTTCCCTCGTTCCACGGCCGATAAAGATTTTTCTCGCGGTAGGCCGATTAACAGAATAAAAGAAATCTTTACCACTTCGGGACGCGATGATAAAACCCGCCGCGGTGGGTAATTATCGTAGAAATATGTACGAACAAGTGGAACGCGAGTTACGCCTTCGTTTCGAAAGGATCGAGTCGACAAATAAAGAATAAAGATTAAAAACACGGCGGTAAAAACAAAAAAAAAATAACAAATGAATAGCAGCAATCGAGCAACAGCAGGCGAATATCGATTGCGTTGGAAAGCTTTATTCTCTACAGGAATACAAGTGTAACGCACACTTTGCGGAGAATTACGTAAACGGGATCGGGTTGCGCTCGGCTCCCGAGTCTTGCGCGCATCATACGAGAGGCAAGAGAGAAAGAGAGAGCGAATGCACGCGGGTACGCCAATAGTGGAAAGGGGTGCGCCGTGTCGCTCTAGCAAAGCCACACAAAGCTCTCACCGATCTATGTTCGTGCAGCGGGTGGACAGATTGAGAGAGACATGGACGGATATGGAGGTAGGGTGATTAAGGGTCATTATGGATGGCTAAGACAGCCTCCGGGACCCTCTGACGGCAGTTCACGGGTCTCGCATAATCGTCCCTGAATTAACTACCCTCATTAATTAAGGCACCGACCGGTCGAATATCAACGCCGTTTGTTCGCCTTTTACCCGATTTGTCGCGTCGCTGTGATTAGGATAGAAAATTCCCTTAAAAACTCGACGTGATCTTGTTAAGATCCGCTACAGAAAAAGTATTCCAAAATGATTCAACAGCGTGAATAAATATGAATATAATATTAGAAAATAATAACAATTTGTTGTTCAATTATATCCAAAAACAGATATATTTATTAAATAAAAATCATATGTATTAAATTTATAGTTAATTATAACCGTCTTCAATATTATATATTATATTTTTCATACAGATTATAGTATTTTGGAATAACGCTCAATTTACGAAGTCTGGGGGTGATGTTGATACTAACGACCGGCAGTCTGAATCGAAAGAGAAGTACCGGAGTTTCTTCGGGGGTGTTGGGCTCGGATAGCAATTGTCACAAGCGCCGAAGTGTGACAAAGTGGTTATCAAGGGGAGGTGTGCGAAGAAGGCAGGTAAGCGAGTGCGTGTTGGGAGGGAGGACCGATGTGATTACAGCGAACCCTGACCCTCCGCTTCCACGTGTAAATTAACATCGTTAAAACAAGCGGATGTTATTTAAATTATAAATAATCATGTTCGTGGTGGTAACGACCATCGGGTTAGCGAGTTTGCGATATCGATTACCTCATTGGCTGCGGTTCGTTATTATCCCTGCACTGAAAATTCGAGTTATGTTTTGTTGAATTTCATATTCATTCGATACCTGAACGAGTATAGTCTAACATTAATCACAATATTTACCGCAATTAAAATTTTTTATATATTAACAATGATATTATTAAAATTATTATTCACAGTGAATTGAGTTGAATCGATTCATCTTCGCTATGTTACTCTTTCCGACTCTGATGATTTACCTATTCCTGTATTATTTATCGGTTCTGCTCGTTACACCGGCGTTATTATCGGCGTTAAATTGTCGATTTGGATCGATGTGGCGAGTCGTGTTTCGATTATAATTAGAAGAGGTCGTTCTCCGGAGGACGTTTACCTGGCTCGTAAAAAGATCATTAATTGCGTTTCGGGTATCCATGATACTGAAATCGAACGGTCTCTCTCTCTCTCTCTCTCTCTCTCTCTCCCTTTCCCTCCCACCTTCCCTCTGTAGCTTCGCGTTCTCGTGGATTTCGCGGAAAGCGGAAACCCGATTCGCTCGTAAAGCCCTCCACAGGGCCAGGCCGAGGCTTCGAGCTGGAATTTAACGTCGATAAAATCTGTCCGTGCTTTACGCCAACAGAAGGGAGGGAGTTAGACGATTCCACGCTGGATATTCCAAAACCTGGGCTTCCTGCCGAAAGGTAGACGAGAATAATGGCCTCGCGTTACGATGAGCGATTTATCTCTCGTGATCGTGAATCTTTATCGAGGAGTGAAAACTGAATCGTCGCGAACGATTCTATTCCGGGATTGAAATCTCGCAATGAGAATGGTCATTTCCTTGATTCGGGAATGAGAGTAAAACGTTTGATTGAATGGGAATTCGATACGAATCTGCGAGAAGGGTGATAATTAAATTCTCATTAATTGGCTAACTAACACCACAGCGAAGAAAAATATCGAATAAACAAGAAAACAAAGAACGCAAGCCTCGAATAATTAGCCTGTAATTGAGATTCAAATGACTTACAGCTGGGAATCAAACAAACAAGCGTCGAACCTCGAACTATACAGGGGCAACATATGTGATCCGTGTGGTTCGTGTATTCCAATACCATTAGTACAAAACGGAAACGTGACCCGGAGAGTTCGAATTGAGTCGCGGAGCGGGGAGGTTGCTGTGGCGG